>ML316217.1:0-37878 GCA_005239505.1 Nicotiana paniculata | reverse complement strand
AAAACCATTTTGAAAAAGGGTTTCGGAACCCTAGTTAAAAGTGAAGAACCGTTTAGAAAAAATAGAAGATCTTTAAAGGAAACATCACAATAACTCGTAATATGCATAGATCTATTGTAGATCTGAAGGAAACGGAAGTTTCAAACCTTAGGGTTTCAAAGAAAACCTCAGAGAAGATGAGAAGAACCACAAATGTCACTGGCTCAGCCTCAAAGGTCATAGACCTAACTCAAAATCAAAGCCTTGAAGGCCTGGGGTAAGTAGGAACACCATGGGTGTGAACAGACGGGTCCTCGCCCCTCGAGGGCCTTAGGGATGATACTACCGGTATAAGGAAACCATAGGAGGCAGAGGGTGGTGAAGGTTTCGAGGTTTCCGGCGAAGGGATGGCCAGGGAAGATGAAGAGATCCATCGGAATCTAAAGAGACAAGAAGTCTCTAGAAGAGACTAGAGAGAGAGAGAGAGAGAGTTAGAGAGATGAGGGACCGGTGAGAATGAGAGGGGTCGGGGGGTTAGTCTAGGTTAATTAAGGTAACAAAAATCTGGGTCGTTGATCTAATTTGATTAACGGCTCAGATTGGTTTGGGGTTGGGCCGGGTAGGATATTGTATTGGGCTTGGGGGGTCTGTGCTAGTTTAATTGGGTTAGAGACAAGGATTAATTAGGTTGGAATTTAAATAAAGAATGGCTATTTGTTAAATACCCATTAAAATTAGATAAATAATTAATAACAATAGCTAATAATCATATAAAATGAAATTAAGGCTAAATAGGTGAAATTAAGGTAATTAATTAATATAGAAAATATATAAAATGAATAATTATTTTAAATGGCATAAAATGTATAACTAGGCTATAATTGCAAATTTATTGTAATTATGGTCAAATAATACAAAATTGGCTAATTTGTGAAATAATTAAATACTAATAAGATTAAAAAATTATATATCGAGTTGGGAAATATTTTGAAAATTATTTATAATATACTTCATGAATAATTATTGAATATAAAAATACTGAATAAATTGGAAAAGAATTTAATAAAAAATGAAAAATTACGGAAAATATCAGTTATTATAAAGAGTGATTTTGAAGGTATATATGCAAATTTTAAAATAGTTTGAGGAAAAATTGGGTATCAACAGGGTGTATATTGGGATTTTGCAAATTAGGTTGAAATAGTCATTTAAATAGGCAAATTGTGGACTTTTGGGCTTAGATTGATTTATTTATGTGATGTTTGGCTAGTTTCGAGTCCTTGGGCTAGGAATTTGGAGTTTCGGGCGCGTTCTTGACCCAGAAGTAGGCTTGACACGAGGTAAGTCTCCTTTCTAACCTAGTAAGAGGGAATTGTCCCCATAGGTGAAGTAATTAACTATGTGTCATTATTTGCGGGGACTACGTACGTACGAGATGACGAGAGTCCGTGCGTAGTGAATATTCTTGTTATGTCCGGGTAGTTAGGTTCACTCCATGCCTTGTGAATTCCGTTATTTGAATTATATGCCTTATGATTTTTCTTGTTCACAAGTTTGATTTCAAGAAAATCCTAGAACTTAATGTTTTCCAATGAATTGTTATTTTGGAAAAGGATTTAAAGAAAAATGTTGTGATTATGTGTGACCGCTTCGCAAATTAATATTCCGCGAGCGGAGTGAATCTTTCCACTACTCTCATGGGACCGAGTCGTACGCCACGGCAGGTTAATAGATGCATCTATGCTTCGCGTCGTTCGGCCCTTCGGCAGTGCACCTTTACTTTTATGTTGGCTCAGACCGTACTCCTTGACACATTTTTTGCGCATGCTACCTGCTTGATATAATTCATAACTTTTAAACTGTTACATGTCTCGGAAGACAAATTGTAATTGGATGTTGGGGTTTACGCCACGTAAATAGGTTTTTGTGAGTATGCTCGACATTCATTGTTTTACTATTCATGTGTACTTGTTATCCATGTTGAATTATAGATCTAAATATACTGCTTGGACCTAGTGAGCATCAAGTCGACCTCTCATCACTAGTTCTTCGAGATTAGACTGGATACTTACTGGGTACATATTGTTTATGTACTCATGCTACGCTTCTGTACTTAATTGTACAGGTTCTGAGGCAGGTGCATCTGGTTACCAGTCCGGAGCTCGTCCATGATTTCACGTGGTCCGAGGCTTCAAGGTGAGCTGCCTCTCTTGATGCCGTACAACAGCACTCTGGAGTCTCTCTTTTCCTATTTTGTCTATCTCTTCTTAGACAGTAGGAAAGTTCTGTTATTCTTTTGATTCTACTCTACTAGATGCCTGCATACTTGTGACACTATTTCCTGGCACACATAGTTGGTAGACTATTCTTTTGGTGATGTAATTTATTAAAGTTGATTATTGGTCTTCGTAACTTAAATTGCGCTGCTATGTGTTACATTTCATGCTTTGAGATAAGAAAAGTATTTAATAGAAAGCAAACTAGACTCTGTAGATAATTATTGTCGGCTTGCCTGAAAACGATGTTGGGCGCCATCGCGACCTGAATTAGGATTTGGGGCGTGACAATGGTGATGTCCCAAAGTGAGATGGCTTAGCCGATCGGGCCGAGATCGGCCGCTATGTTGTACACATGGTGGAATTTACATCGGAAATATGAATATAAATTTTGATGTTGGTGATGTCTCACTTGGGATGGCTTAGTCGGTCGGGCCGAGACCGGACTCCGTGTAAAAAGGACACGGTGGAATTATAAATTGTGTCACATGGCTTTAAGATAATATTAATCAAAAGGATGGGATACGAAATAAGAAAATGTGTGACCCCTACTTGTGTTTTCTCTATTTCTATAAAGTGTTATTTGACTCCCGTGACTGTCTTCTTACCTGATTTACTGTTATTCTATTTAGAGTAGAGTTTTTTCATACATATTAGTACTATTTGATGGTACTAACGCCCATTTTGTCGGGGACGCTACATCTTTTAATAGATGTAGGTAGCACTGTAGCTGGTAGCACTAATCGTAGGTAGCGATGCCTTCTCCTTCTCCCCACAGCAGTCTCGGTGAGCCCCGTTACTTCCCGGGGTCGTGTGTAGAATATGTTGCTCCTCTTTTGTTTACATGTCATTACACTTTTAGGTATAGTCGGGGCCTTGTCATCGGCAGGATCATCACGCTTGTCTTTTGTATCCGTAGAGGCTCCGTAGACACTTATGTGGGTCATGTATGATTGGCAGGGTGGTTGTTGAATCAACTTGTAATTTTAAATCTCTCGCTCTCCCACTAAAATTGTAAATTGTATGCGTATTTTGGAAGATTTAATTATGAAAACATGTATATAATGGAGAATGGATTAGCGTCATGTCTATATGTTCATAACTGGCCTCCATCTAGCTTAACAAATGACGTTGTGATTCCTTTTTGGTTTATGAATAAGTCGGGTAGGAAAGGCTCAACAGGCTTGCTCGACCGGGTTCACTCGGTTGAGCGCCGGTCGCGCTCCCCGAGGCTGGGGCGTGACAAACTTGGTATCAGAGCCTAAGGTTTTAAAAGTATCCTAGGATGTCTCGGAGCCGTGTCTAGTAGAGCCCTTCTTATCGGTGTGTTGTCGACAACATCTATAATTAGGGGGCTACTTGGACATTTAAGAATAATACCCCTCATTGTTGTTCTATATCGTGCAATAGAGTGGAATGTGAGGTTGTCTTCCTATAACTTGTGCATTGTTCTAAACTTTCAGTAAATGGCACCTAAGAAGAAGCCGAGATTTGGCCAAGAGGCCAATGCCACCCCAGGAGTGGTATTTGATTCCCAACTTAATAGTGCGGGTGAGGATAATCCCCCGACTATTACACTGCCAGATTCTTCTGCTCCAGATCAGACTACTCCAGTTCCTACTCCTGCGGAGGGTGCTACAATCCCTCCCACTAATATTCCTATTCCTCCTCCAGCCCCAGCTTCCGGTCCCGGTGTTTCTGATGGGGATATTAGGGAAGCCATTCAAATGCTGACTCAATCAGTGGCTTCTCAGGCCCAGAGGTCAAATGTTACACCCACCTCTTTCAGCTTGCAAGGGGATTCTTCCGGTTCCAGTGTTAGCATGTTTCTTCAGTTAGACCCTCCAAAGTTCACAGAAGCGCTTCCCGAGTCGCTGGTGCGTGAGTCAGGCTGGTTTAATGAAATAAACCCTCATTTCATCAGGTATACTCTAATCTTTTTTCCCCAAACTCAAACTCCTCTCATCTCTCACGCCATCTGCTTACACTCGAATTCTAACTCACAAGACACACAAGTATGATTCTTAGTCCCCTTATCTACTCCTCTCTTCTTCTTCTCTTTTCTTCTTCTTCTTCTTCATCTCATCTCCTCTACAGTCCAGTTTTCATTTTTTTTAATCATTGTTAGTTTTATGAGTGAGGGAAAATGGTTGAGAGTGTGCTTGTGTGTGATTTTGATGATTAAAAATTTTGGGGGAAGTCTGAGTACCCAAATTGTGTGAAGAAGCATAAATTCTCACTGCTTACAAAGCGTTCGACGAATTGTCCAACAGAAATTTATTTCCTAAGTACCACAAAATCAGTCTTAATAGAGTCATAGATTCATGTAGTTCACTAATTTAGAAGTCTTGAGTATAAATTAGGTGCTCAAAATCATGCTAAAAGTGAAAAGAGTCGAAAAAATTCTAGGCTTTTGAACCCATTGATGAACATCGCAGAAGCGAATGAAGTGGAGTTGATGCGGCCTCGCACCTGCGTTCAATGTTCCGCAGGTACGATCTCTGGTAAGATGGGCAAAACCGCACAAGCGAGAGGAAACCCGAAAAAGCGGGACTGCATATGCGATTGTTTTTCCGCAGGTGCAAAAACTGGGCAGAATTTGCAAATCCAGTAGCTTTGCAACTGGAGCTTACGGGGCTTGTTCGACTCAATTCTTTGGCCTAATTGCTTTGTTAAGTATTGCCTAACATGATTCTACTGCCCGACTACCGTTGTTTTCATTTTTTTTGAAGGTACTTTTAGCTAAAATGGACCAGAACATGAACAAGAATGCTCCGCTTGATCATGAAATTGAGGAGGAGGCTGTGGAGGAACAATTTGACCTGTCACGCTTCATGTCTACGGATTTTCACCCTCGGTATTATGACAACCTCCTCACAAAAAATATAGTGCTTGAAAAGGGGATCGTCGAGGAGAAATTGGCCGAGCTACTCCTAGAATTCTATGGCCGTCTACAAGCCTCCGGCTGGTCATGCTTCATGCCTACTCCGTGCAAAGCCAATGAGGAATGGGTTCGTGATTCTTATGCGAAACATAAGCGTACAAAATTCGCCGACCCACAACTCACCATAAGGGGTAAAATAATGAGGTTTGGTACTGAACAGATCAATGACGTGTTAGGGATCCCTGACCATCCACTTGAGCCGGTGCAAGAACAGGATAATTGCAACAACGGAGAATGGCTTGTGTCTAAAATATTTCCCGCAAGCATGAGAGCTAAATGTTCCAACAAGAATAAGGGCAAGTTTATGATCAAAATGTAGGGAGGCATCAAAGCCATCTTCAAATGGGGGCAGCCGAACAGGAAGATACATGTTGCTAATGCTCAGGATAGCGAGGAGTACTCTTTCATGTCGAGTGCTGATGATGATGATGTTGATGATACTGATGATGATGAGGTTGAGAGTTCTCTATAGCAGTGATTAGCCTTTCTCCCACATTCTTCTAGTCTGATGCAGACCTCAAGGAGACCCTTAAACTACTCTTATTTTATTTTGATAGTGTGCAGTGAGGACACTGCAATGTTTTTAGTTGGGGGTGGCTTTAGGGAGTATACTTTATTCATACATTGATGTTATATATGTGCCCTTGCCGGGTTTATGTTGTGGTATGGATATTGTGTGCCCTTGTCGGGCTTGTTTTATTATTGCTTATCATGTGCTCTTGTCGAGCATAGTTGTGATTGATTGTATATTTTCAGATTAGTCACTTTTATTATTCTATTTTATTTTTCTTTCTTTTTTTATTTTCTTTACCAGTTTTTAGTTTATGTTATTTTTGTTCCTTTAGTATTAGTTGCTTTTGTTATTTTATTTTCTTTAGTAGTTTTTGTTATTTTATTTTTATTTTTTTAGTGTTTATTTTATCTTATTTAGTAGTTTTAGTTTATATTTTTTTTATTTTTTAGTAGCATTTCCTTGGGTTTTCTTTATGCTACGCTTCTTTCCCGAGGAACATTTTTGTGTTGAATCAGATGACTTTTCCCTATCATGGATGGCATGACGACTTTCTTAAGGGAATTAGTCTTGTTTTTTTATGTGGACACTTTTAGATTGTTTGGTACTAAAAAAATTAGTCTCTTGTATGTGAACTGTGAATTAAGAACGCCCCTCCGAATTTTGGTTTTAAATCGAAAAAGTAAGTTGCATGGGGAAGAATAATTTTTGTGATAACTTTTTGGCTATTTTGGTGACTCTTTGCCCACTAGTTGGCATGATATTTCTCTAGATGCTGTTACTAAGAAGTGAAATTGATCAGTCTTGATTAGTTCATGTCCCATGTGTGTTAGGTTTGTTATAAATAATTCTTGTGTTTACTTCTATCATCTAGAACTTGCCCAGTTTGTCTTTCAATGCTAATGTTAATTGTGTTTGGTTGGAGGGATGACCTTAGGCATTCTTTGTGATCTTTAAAAAAATCCCCTTTAGCCTTTCAAACCTACCATTGCATAAATATGATCACTAGGTTACCCCATTTGAGCCTTCAACCTTTTCTTTTGCCACCTCATTACAAACCTTTACTCTTTTGTGAAATAATTTTCTCTTTTGAACCCGTCACTCTTTGAATATTGAGAATAAGGCTAAAGCCTAAGTTGGGGGTGTTGGTGTCAAGTTGGAAATTGGTAAGGTTGTACATTGAGTGTATAAACATATACCTCAAACTTGTTATATGAAGTTACTCAATCTCCAAATGAAAATAGATATATATAATTTAAAAAAAAGAGAGAAAAATATGTATATATATAAATATGGAGTCTTGAGAAAATTTTAGAGAGGTACTTTAAGGTGGTTCTATGTTGGGAACTAGATGCCAATAAGGGTTATGTGGTTTAAAAAGAAGCAAAGTGCAAATAGAAAGACAAATGTGAGTGGTGTTCAAGGAGGGGGTAGTCACTTGTATTCCAAAGGCTTATCTAACCCTTCCCTAAACCTATATTACAAGCTTAAGAAGTAATTATGGGATCTCCAACCGAATGTTCTTGAATAGGTGGCGAATTAAAATAAGGGCAAGCTTATGGCATGATATTTTGTAACACTTGAAATTTTTTGTTGAGAGTGAGTGTGTTTTTGCATTTGTCCCTTGTGTTGTAATTGTGAATATGGTGATTTTGGGACTTTCTTTCTTGTGTGGCAACATGAATTAGGATGGATTGGTGACATTGATATATCCCAAAATGAGTAAATTGAGCATATGTAGTGGACTAGTGCTTGTGAGTCACTTCTTGAGGATTTTTGTTGTCACTTGATTATTTTAAAACTCCTTTGCAATTCTTAAAAGTGTTTTTAGATGGGGGAGTTATTTGGTTAAGATTCACGTGCTTGAGCCAAATTATTAGTACCAACCAAATCCATAAGTATGATGCTTAATTGAAGAATGTGATTTGTAAATTATAGCAATACTACTTGTGCTTTAAATGGTAGAACCTCATTGAATTGTTGGTTTTGATTTGCTTGAGGAAAAGCAAAATCTTTAAGTTGGGGATGTTAATGGTTGGTGATTTTACCACTTATTCTAGTCTCTTTTCTTTAGATTTTGCGTCCTTTAATTATAATATGAGGTCATTTATGGTGTGTATTGTTAGATTTTCAGGTAAATGATATCAGGAAGTGATTTGAATTCAATTGAAGCGGAATTGAGAAAAAAAGAGTGGAAACAATGCAAAACTCTTCAGTGATTCCGCATCTGCGGAACACTGGTTGCTTTTGCGAGGAAATGGTCCGCATTTTCAGAATTGAGCTACCTTCCCTTGGATCGCATCTGCGAAAGAAGAGCCCTTTCTGCGAAGGCGCACATGCGCTTAAAGCCCGTATCTGCGGTCACGCATTTGCGCGTGTAAGCCCACTTCTGCGGAGACTATGTTTCACATCATGGGCCGCTTCTGCGTGAGGCTATCCGCATCTGCGGAGCCTCACCTATGAGGATCCTTCCGTAGGTGTGTTCAACGAGCTTCGGACCTTCGCATACTTGGAAATTCACATCTCCTCAACTCCAAACCCACAAACACATAACCTAGCTCATCTTTGGCATATATTTGGCTTATTTTCAATCTCTGAGACTAGAGAGAACAAGTTTGGAAGCTAGGGTTCTTGCACACACACTTGGGTCTTGAAGAATTGAAGCTTCTGGTTGATAATTTCTTACTCATTTCTTCATTTCCTTGCTTTGTATTAAATATTTAAGTGTGTAGTATTTTTCCAACACTTGAATCTTGTTTATGGTAATATTCATGTTTAAAGTGTGGATTAAATATCGTGTTGTCCTTATGTATTGAATGATTTTTATTTATTATGAAGTGAGTTATTGTTTCTTTAATTATTCTTGTTCTTTAATGTTTCCAAAGGGATTAGTTAACCTAGGACTCGCCCATTAACTTCGAGTTAATTTTGTTAAAGACTATTTGAGGTTGGGAAAGATTAATTAACAAGAACTTGACGCTTCAACCCTCATTTTATAGATTCTACCTAGGGATAGGATTGAACTACTTGTAGCCATTTCCGGGTGTGCTTAATCTCTTGATTGTTTTAGGGATAATTCAATTAGGAAGTCTTGTTAGTCATTGGAAGAAGCTAATATAGAATTGTTCCCCGTGGCTAATTAACATAACAACAACAATAACAACCCAGTAAAATCCCATCAGTGGGGCCTGGGGAGGGTAGAGTGTACGCAGACCTTACCCCTACCCCAGACGGGGTAGAGAGGCTGTTTCTAGGAGACCCTCGGCTTATAGAGAATAGATATGTGACAACAAAACCCAAAAAGTAATATCAGCAACGTGACAGACAACAATAAATGGAAAAGTTGTAACAAAAATATTATACCAAAGTGTGAAACACAACATAAATCACTAGCAGTGCTAGAAAAAAACACTATCATACTCGTCGATACAAAGAGGGAAACCGGGACAAAGAGAAAAACCGCCCGACTACCCTTTAACCTACAACCCTAATGCTCGACCTCCACACCTTCCTATCAAGAGCCATGTCCTCAGAAATCTGGAGTTGCGCCATGTCATGTCTGATCACCTCGCCCCAATACTTCTTAGGCCGCCCTCCACTTTTTCGCGTACCTGCCAAAGCCAACCGCTCACACCTCCTAACCAGGGCATCTAGGCTTCTCCTCTGCACGTGTCCAAACCATCTAAGTCGCGCTTCCCGCATCTTTTCGTTCACTGGAGCCACGCCCACCCTCTCCCGAATATCTTCATTCCTAATCTTATACATCTTAGTGTGCCCACACATCCATCTCAACATCCTCATTTCTGCTACTTTCATCTTCTAGATATGTGAATTCTTGAAATCGTGAAATACAATGGATCGTTACTTGAATGTAATTCCTGATGCATCCATTCTTGTAGCCCTTGATCATTTTACTTGCTTTATAGGTTAGTTACATTTTCGCATTTAGTTATAAACATTTTCTCCGAACAATTCTAAGTGTTTGGCATTGCCCAAAAAGTGATAATTCTTTTACACGCATAATCACCTACATATTATTCTCTGTGGGATTCGACCCGACTCATAGTTGGGTAAATTATATTGCATGTGACCATGTCCATTAACTTTTTAGTAGTGGATTTGGACGTCATCAGACTCATTTCGCGAAGGACAACACTAGCAACAGCAGTTCCAACACAGTCCGAAATGAACGGAAACCATCCCACAACACACCTGGGGCCCCCGCGACCCCGTTCAATCCCACAAACCAGTCTCATAACATAACACGAACCTGCTCGAGGCCTCGAATCACATCAAACAACATCAAAATCATGGATCTCACCCCAATTCAAGCTTAATGAACTTTAGAACTTCCAACTTCTATATTTGATACCGAAACAGATCAAATCACGTCCGATTGACCTCAAAGTTTGAACACAAATCATATTCGACATTACAAACCTACTCCGACACCCGCGAACGTTGTAGCAAGTTTTACATTGAGTCTCCACAACAGTGACCCACGCTGCTAGCTAACAATCGATCGGCTACACAATACCTAGAATCTACACAAAAATGTGCAGAAGTGTAGTATGAGCACACCACAGTGGTGCCCAGTAAGTATCAAGACTAACCTCGGTGAAGTAGTGACGAGGACTAGTCAAGACACCCATTGGTCTAATGAACCGAACAAGTATAAGTATAGGAAAAACGGAATATGATATTTACATAAATACTTCGCAATATGAATAACAATATAGTAAATTCAATAAGGAAGGAAACAACAAGTATCAGCGAAAAACCATGAAAATAACATAAAAGAGTGAATGGAACACAAACTAAATCCGGGAATACATATACAACAAGGACAAGTAATAACTCAGCAATTACAATTGCTTTTACATCAAGTTTTAGTCAACTCCACAAGGTGTCGAACCTCGGGCAAATCACAACTCACAGGTCCCAATATCTGAACCCTAACATTTGGTATCTTGTGCCCTCATTTCAGCTAATAACCGCATGGACAACTCACGTGCTAATTAGAGTCATTCACACATAGAAGTCAAGTAAAACAAGGGTATCTATACTCAACAATGACAAGGAAACCCCTTAATCTGATAAGAGTGCTTAGCTACGTGTACGCTTGTGCAGGTGTCCTAACATAGTTCAAACCAGCTAGTAAGCAGAAGGAAAGGAGAGGACAACTCGTAAAAAAATTTCTCACCACTTCCACAAGAATAAGATCACACAGTTAAGTGTACCATTACACAATATCAACAACAATAATTCCCCCAGGCCAACACAAGTCATCACAAAACAATCCCTGACACAGCCCACCTTGTCTTGCCACGTGTGCAATAGTAAAGTAAATGCCTGCCTTGTCTCGTCACACGCGCATAATCATGTTCACACCTTGTCTCTCCACATGCGCAACCCACATATACATATCCCTCCGTGTCACTCCGCATGTGCAATTATCAATAGTAATCACGGCGCAACAGAAACCTCGTGCAAATACCCATACCAACAACCACACGGCAGAAAACCTCGTGCATCACCACAACAAGTACAACATCAATAATGATAATAATACAAGATACGGAAAATAAATCGACTCAAGAATCACAAGAAAAGGTAAAACTAGTTAACAAGGAAGAACCACAATAAAAAATTTAGGCATGATAAGAACAGCTCAACAAGAAAGAAAAAAACATGTAACAGTAGTCCCACATTGTACGGTTCAACAACAAGGATTAATACGAGTCCAATAATTACAAATAAAGGTAAGTCCACTGAGGTATAGAACCTCTAAGCTTCTTTTAAGGTTGGACAATTACGAGAGATATACAGCCAATTCAACTAAAGGTAGGCAGCGAGAAGATCACCATAACTACAATTAAGGGAGAAAATTTACAAAACATGAATAACTACATCTTCAAATAGGGATAAGAAGTTAGGGAGAAGGAAACATGGAAATGGAAGGGATAACAGTCTCAATTAAAGCACATGTGAATCAAATATCAATAAGAGTGAATCATGAAGCACTTAATTCTAATTAAGCAGGTAATGGTGAAACTAGTAATTAAGGAGAGTAATCATACAAGTACAACTACATATTCAATTAATACAAGAACCTAGACACCCTAAAAGTCCAATTTCCACCACATAAGTACGAGCACGTACTCGTCACGTCACATACACGGACTACAATCAACATAGAAGACTCGAATCCTAAGGGGTAGTTCCCCCACACAAGGTTAGGCAAGATACTTACCTCAAAGAAGACAAATTGATACTCTAAAATGGACTCCTCAGCTGAAATGACCTCCGGACGGCTCAAATCTAACCAATATAACTTTAAAGTGCAAATAAAACTCATTAGAAACTATTCTAAATCATAAAGTCTCAATCTTTATAAAAATCTAGAAATCAACCCAAAACTCGACCCCCGGGCCCGCACTTCAAAACCCAAATTTTTTTATAAAACCCAAACACCCACTACGCTACGAGTTCACCCGTACTAAAATTATCCAATTCCGATACCATTTCGTCCCTCAATTCGTGATTTTCATTTAGAAAATTTTCTTCAAAAACCAACATTTTCTTCAACTAAAAACACAATTAAATGATAAAAATGAAGATAAAATCATGGAATATGTTATATTCTAGGTTAAGAACACTTACCCAATCGATTTTCTTGAAAACCCCCAAAAGAAGCTCCCAAATCCGAAGTCTAAAACTCAAAATATGAAGAAATGACCAAACCCTCGATTAATATGATTTTGCCCAGCACTTCCACATCTGCGGACAATTAAGAACATCTGCGCAATCGCATTTGCGAGAAATGTTCGCATCTTCGAAATTAACTTACCATGCCCATGCTCGCATCTGCGGATGACATAGCCGCACCTGCGGCGCACAGAAGCGATGACGGGACCGCAGAAGCAGACTCCTTCGCAAATGCGATCACAAAACCGCAGAAGCGGCCTTTGCACCTGCGTGTCAGCATCTGTAGAAGCAGGCTAGCTCCAAGACCTCAAAGATCACAGAAGTGACCAGGCTCACACAGAAGTGAAGCCACACCTACGCTCCAAAGTGTCTCAGGTGTGAGACACCAGAACCAGACCTGACAAAGACTATGAAAAACATCTGAAACTCGTCTGAAATACACTCGAGGCCCCCGGACCCCGTCTAAACACACAAACAATTTTTTAAACCTAACACGGACCCGCTAGAGGTCTAAAATCACATCAAACATCAACAAAACTACGAATCGCATCATGAATCAAACTTATGAACTTCCAATTCTTCTAACTTCGAAAACTCGTGCCGAAACCAATCAAACCAACCCGGAATAACGTCAAATTTTGTAGACAAGTCCCAAATAGCATAACGGAACTAATCCAACCCTCGTGATCTCATTTCGACCCCGATGTCACCAAAGTCAACTATGAGTCAAACTTCTCCATCCTCCAAACTTCAACTTTTCCAACTTTCGCCGAAATGCCTCAAATTACCCTACGGACCTCCAAATCCAATTCCATAGGTTTTTTATGACCGGTGTCGTACGAGCGATGAAGGTTAATATTGTGGATTATCGGAATGTGTCCTATGGATTCGCACCAAGTGATGGGAGTCCACTATCAATGATCAGATTACAGGGTCATTTGTTATATCAGTTTTGGTCTAGATGTGTTTATGTGGTATTGAAAGGTTCTCTGAAACTTGTATATGATTAAGAGCTTAGATTTGTATGGGATGATATTGGAACTTGCAGTATTCTCGCATCCTTAATAATTCTATATTTCAGTATCAACAGGGTCATTTAAACAATTTTAGAATACTCGGAGTGCTCCAGTAATTTCTTTTTATGCACCACCGACACGGGATTCCTATAATGGTTATTCCAGATATCTGGCATAGACCCAGTATAAGCAGCCGAACCTGCAAAGGGTTTGTTATCAATGTGGTGATATTAGGCACATCATAAGAGATTGTCCCAGACATGGGAGAGGCAAATTTCATCAGAATACCCATGCTACAGGCTCTATTCCAATTATTAACTCACACACACAGCCAGCTAGGGGTGGAGGACAGGCGGGTTGAGTGCGCCCTATAGGGGGAGGTCCAACCCGTTGATATAATTGCTATAGTATGGTTTAGGCCATTACACCATGTGGTGTCATTACAGGTATGATTTAAGTCTTAACAAAGAGCACTATTCTTACTTTGATTCAATTCCGATTATCGAGGCGAGTCCTCCTATTACGCTCCACTTATGGGTGAGCTTCGTAATTTTGTGACCCATTTTTTATATTTATCCCTGTTGGGAAATTTGATGGTATTAGCTCGTGCCGATCATTTTGTTTTGCACACTATTGAGGGCTATAAGTCAAAAAGTGACTTTCTATGACTCACTACAGTGGATTTTGATATGATTTCGAAATAATTTATTTCAATTTTATGAATTATATCCCCTATTGGTATGGGGTTCATTATGTGTTGTGAAAATTGTTTATCAGAATTTATGAGAAGAAAGAAAAGAAATGGAAAGATTTTGATTGGCACGATGTGCATATTAATTATGATTCAGGGTTAAGGACGATATCCTCGCATTTTTATATGATGGAAAATATTTAAACGGGGCTACAAGTCACGATGGAGGTTATATAAGGACGAGGTCCTAGTGGTAAAAAAAAAACTTATGTGTTTAAGTTCTTCCTTTGTGAAATTTAAAATTGTATTATAGTATAAATAGGGAGTCATGCATTCTAGGCTTATTTGATGATTCTTTTATGTGTTATTGTGCATATTTTGCGTAATTATTTAGTTTTAGCCTACGAGGTGAGTGCCTAGGTGGCATTATATGTGACTCGTTAATTCGGGTAAATAATTATGAGGTATTCATGCCTCGCGTCTCGTTGTTAATAAAGTGGAGGTTTGCAATGAGATTTTGTTAACATGAGGTTAATTGACGATGTTATAATTGATTATGAACAACTATCAAGACAAAAGATGTAGTTATGGGCATACATATGATGTGTTTCATGTCTGGATATCATTATGATAATGCAGTGCTTGTAATTCTGGATTAGTGTTATTGATATATACATTGTGGTGATTCGTTTGGGGATGTATTGTTAGGAGTTGTCTTGGTGTTACTATAGCAGGTGGATAGGCCCAATTACATAGGAGACTCTGCCGAAATTTCTGAAAAATTTCAGAATTAGTAAAATTGGGAGATTAAGATATGCGAAAGAATAGATAAGTTATGTTATGTGTTTGGGGAAGGACTCTACTTCTCATTCGAGGACAAATAATCCTAAGTGGGGAAGATTGTAACACCCCGGAAAATTTTGAAGTACTTAAGCACTATTAAGGAAGTCGATGTATGCTAATTATATCATTTTGTGTGCAGACGAGGACTGTTAATTTGATGGATATCAATTGGATGTGATAATAAGTGCACGACGCATATTATAAGTGATGTGGGGTCTAAGGAGAGGCCTAAGTCTAAGTCAAGTTGGAAAATTTCATTATAGACTAAAGATCCAAATGAGTACGCATAAGACCAAACTTTGGACAATCATATCTACATATGATAATGATTTATGTGATGAAAAACCTATAAAATGAAATATCTTCGAGTCTGGTTTGTAATGATTCAAATTGTTCGTCATTGGGACACTCCTACCAGAAGTTATGGCCAAATTACCAAAATCTAGAAGAATTTTACACTACCATGCCGCACCACGCGCCGCCCCACACGCCGCCCCATGTGGCGCGGCTATGCAAATTTCCAGTACACTTCAAAATTTTGTTTCTAGACATATTTTTCACTACCGCGGCGCCTCATGCGCCATGGCTGTGCAAATCCTGGTTTTTTTTGTAGAACCCGACCCTATTTTGATATAAGACCTTCGGGGGTTATTTTCTCCACTTCATTTGGGCGGATTTTGGAGCTCTTCTCCCCTCTCTCAAGACCTCAACCCCTCTCATATTCAAGGTGAGTAATCTCTACTAATTTGGTGTTTCATTCCATCAATTCAACCCTAAAACTAACTCAATCCACCGTGAAATCCTTAGATCTTCAGGAAATTTCTTCAAGAATTCAAATGAGGGTTTTGCAAGACTCCTTCCAAAAGGTAATCCTACACCCTTAGACTTACATATATCAATTTATTATGGGAATATGAGTATGAATTAAGTATTGAAATTCTTGGTATGGTGATTGGAAGCCATAAGTTCTCAATTTAAATATATAATTATTGTAGAGAATGAGAGGTAATTATTTGATGAAATTTTGTTGGTTGGGGTGTGGATGGATGGTCATACATGTGATGTTGGAGGTAATAAATTATTAAGAAATGAAGGTGAGATAAGTTGTTGGAAAATGGTGGTAGTTGGATGAACTAATTCTATAGTTATGAGATTTAGGAATTTATGCCTACTAGGTGTTTGATAAAATGTCTAAATAACTTAAAGTATAGGGATCTTGCTAATATTGGTGCAATTGTGATGAAATTGTTGTAGATTGAAATTTGGTTAGTGTGGTGGACCATCATACTTTTATTAAGAGGCGAATTTCAGATTTGAGTCGTCCAGAGGTGGTTTCACTCGCGAAGATCATTATCAGACTAGCTTCACCAAGTATCTTGTCTAACCTTGTGCGTGGGAATTTTCCCTTAGGCGTTGAGTCTTACGTGAAAATTGTGTGATTGAAAACCATGTACGCGAGATGACGAGTACGTACTTGGTTTATATGTGCAAATTATATCGGTTAAAATTCGTAGACACCCTTATGAATTAACTTGGAAATTGTTGGAACTTATTAAATCCCTTATTTGTCATGCTTCTTTCCCTGTTTGCCGATGTTGTTTTATATGATAATTTGGTGTGATTGCCGCTTGACTTTTATGTGAATATTGTGCTTGTTGAGTTGCCATTTCTTGGAAATAATTTCATTACGGATTTTTCATCTGCAAATAATTTTAGAAAAGGAATTTATCTATTTGCCAAAAATTTAGATTAAATAAAGTGTTGTTCCTTGATGAATTACTTTTCAGTTCATGTCGTTTAAATTGGTATTGAGTTATAAATGTCGTAAATCATATTGAGGTGAAGTGTTAAATTGTGAAATATTATTTTGTTGAGTTTTCCACTCCTGGATATTTTTTTAAGATTTTTGTACGCATTATGGTCGAGTAGTGGGCTTCTTATTGTGGAAAAATAATGTATTGTTGATTTCTGTGGCAAGTTGTAATATTTGAGCACCTGATGTGCAAATTTGTGATATATTGTAATATTTGAGCACCCGATGTCCAATTTGTGATATGTTGTAATATTTGAACACTTGATATGCAATTTGAGATATGTTGTAATATTTGAGCACTTGATGTGCAAGTTGTGATATGTGAGCACTTGAGGTGCAGCTGTTGAAATCACATTTACTTTTGGGACTACGAGGCGGTACCTCGGGAGATCCCCATGTCTTACATATTTACTTTTGGGACTACAATACGTTACCTCGGGAGATCCACATGTCTTGCATATTTACTTTTGGGATTAGGAGACGGTACCTCGAGAGATCCCCTTGTCTTGCATATTTACTTTTAGGACTACGAGGCGGTACCTCGAGAGATCCCCCTGTCATGCATATTTACTTTTGGGACTACGATACGGTACCTCGGGAGATCCCCATGTCTTGCATATCTATTTTTGGGACTACGAGGCGGTACCTGGGGAGTGCCCTTTTGTTGATATTTTTCTATGACTACACTTGCCTTTGGTTATTTTGTTTTTCCACGATATGTAAATTCCTGTCTTCTTCTGTGATGTACTAGTTGACTTAATTATTATGTGTTTTGTGCTCCTTGTAGTTGTATCGGCTTTGGGTTTTTTGTTTAGTACAAAACTCTGAGGATTTGTATTTCTGGTATGTACTTGTTTTCGATGAATGAGTTGTTTTAAATAAAAGCTATTTTAATTTAATAAGTTTTACATCCAAATCAATAGCTTATCGGATGCTTTATTTTAATTGAAATGTCATTTTCTTCACTCAAAATATTTCATTTCTTTGTTGATTTCTTACTTGATTTAAAAAATGTACCCTTAATTTATTGAAAATAAATTGAACTTGCGAATTTTAAATATATATATTGATATTTTGTCACGTGAGTTATCCGTGCGGTTATGATAGAATTATGGGCACAATGTGCCGTGGAAATATGAAAGAGGTATGAGACTAGTATTTTTACGAATATGAAATGAGGTGTCACAAGGTGACCTTTTTTTCAAAAGAATTATATTCAAAAATATCATTTGAAAGATTTATAGTGAAGGATATTTATTGGAAAGAATTATATTCGAAAGATATTTATTTGAAAGGACTATATTCGAAATATATATTTTTTTGAAAGGATTATATTCTAAAGATTTTTATCTGAAAAACTTATATTTGAAAGATTTATACTTGAAGTACTTACCTCTGAAAGACGTATATTTGAGGGCTTGATTAATTGATTTTATTTGTGTTCTTTATTCGTTTGAGCAATATTTATGGTGTTCTTGTTGTCTTGCTGTTTATATCGCTGATTGATTATTCTTGTTATCACTGCTATTGCCTTCCTATTATTTTTGTGCTATATTGCATAAGTTATTAGACTAGTGAGTGTCTTGATTGTACCTCGTCACTATTCCACCGAGGTTAGTCTTGCTACTTACTGTGGTACCGACTGTGGTGTACTCATACTACACTTCTGCATATTTTTTGTGTAGAGGCAGGTATTGGAGATATCGGACTCGGACAGAGTTAGAGTGTGATCGCAAGGACTTAAGGTAGAGATGCTTGGTCGTTGCAGTCCCTTGGAGTCTTTCCATTTTATTATACTGTTAACTTTTATTCGAATAGTATTGCATATTCAATCCTTGAGATCAGTACATGTATTCAGTTAGAGTTCGTGACTCAGTATTACCAGTCATGGGAGGTTGTATCACTATTTCCGTTGTTGGTTTTGACACTTGCATTAAATTCTATCAAAAAAATAGCTTGAATTGTTATTATGATCGGCTTACTTAGTCTTAGACACTAAGTTGCATCACGATACCTGTGGTGGGATTTTGGGTCGTGACACACACCCAAGTTCAAAATCATCATTCGAAGCTATTGAGATCGTCCAAACCCCATTCCGGAGCCGTTTACACAAAAGTCAATTTCCGGTCAAATTATCACTGCTTAAGCTTCCAAAACTAGAATCATTCTTCTAATTCGACTCCGAATCATCCGGTAACTATATCCAATCACGCACGCGAATCGATACACATAATATGAAGTTATACAAGACCTTATGTTGTCGAGCGGAACTTAAATTCTCAAAACGACCGGCCGGATCGTTACACTTAATTTAAGTTTTTGGGAGTTGAAGGCATAAGATTTGGGACAGGAGCTACAATCTCTGGTTTTATTCTTTGGTGACATGTTTCAGTCTATATATATATATATATATATAAAGGAGGGAGTGGAAAAGGTGACTTGACACCTCTCTTAGACTAAGATTACCATTTATTATTTTTCTCCTTTTTGTGGCAATATTTTCTTTATTCCTCTCATTCGTTCTATATATTTGTTTTTGTGTTAATAAAGTCTCACTCATTATACTTAATAGCCAACTAAGCAATAAATCAAAAAGTCATTGTAACGTTTGAAAGTTACAAAAAAAGTTAACGTTTGAATGCCATTCTTTTGAAACCCTTAATCTTCCATCTAAGCAATACATATTGTAAACAGTAAATTTTTATGACAATAAATAGAAATTGCTTATGAGAAGAAATATGATAACTTGGAAAATAGGAAGTGCAGTTTCATGAAGGTGTGCTGAAGGTATCATCTGTTATGAAATCCTAATTTGTCTTTTCATTTCACATTTAGAGATTTTATCGTTTCATGAACTATATATATTTTTATTCACTTCAATTGAATAACTACTAACTTAATTTTCAATTTCTTCAAAGGCTTTGAGTAATTTTTCTTTTCTATATTATCTTCTTTAGTTTTGCTTCCTTATCTTCTTTGAAGTTTATTCTATTACTCCCTCCGATCCACTTTGATTGATTTTTTGTTTGTTACATCGACAATTTTAGTTTTTTGTCTTGATTTAGGTTACTTTTTTTCCTTTCTAATTTCTAAGGAGATTGGGACTTCTGATAGTTCATTCTCAATTTCTTTCTTTTTGTTTGTGTTGAGAGGGATGATGGCTTTTCTTATTTATTTTAAATTTCAGGCAACGATATTTTGTGCATATTCCCCTTTCGATAACCTTCATTAAAAAGGGTTCTTATTTTTCATTTTTTTTATTTTTTATTTTTTTTGCTGTTTTATTTATAAAATCACATCAATAATGTTTTGTGTCTCTTTAGTTACATACCATTATTATGCCTATGAATCTCATTGGTTACCTATCGTTATTATGCATGGGGTTCTTTGGTTACTTGCTATCTATATTTGTTAGAAATTAGAGAAGAACGAAAAGGAGTTTTGTATTTCTTTTTTTTCTAAATAAATGCGTAAGGAGTAACAAAAGAAAAAGGTAAAAAGAAAAAGAAAATAGAAGAAAAAAGTAACTGAAATGGAAAAGGGAAGGAAACAACTAGAGAAAATATTTGTAAAATTTGATTCCATTGATTTGTGCCATATATTTGATTTTACCCTTTTTTTCTTTTAATTTATTTTATTCTATATTATTATTTTGTCTTGGGTAGGTCTAGAAGATTAAAAACTCTTAAGTGGTGGAAAACCAAAAAAAAGTCATAAAACTAATTTTTCAAATGAAAAAGGGATTAAGAACTTGAAGTTTAATATATTGGGTTTGAAAAAAGAGTTTTGTTTTTTTACCCTTTTTTATTTTAAAAAATGAACGGGTAAGGATGTAAGAAAGGGAAAAGAAACAGAGAAAAGAAATAGAAGAGAAAGGAAAATGGAATTGGAATGGGAGGAAATAGCATCGAAGGAAGAAAGAAAAATCACCAGGAAATGATACTATACTTATACCTGTCACTCACTACGACTTCCAAGGGTGGTATTAGCACTAGGTGCTCATTCCCTGGAAGAAGGAAAGGGGACATGCATAAGTATGTGGAAGCAAAGATGGAAGAAGGATACCTTATGTACTGCACAACAGTCGTGTTATATACACTATAACACAAAAGGTATCAGTTGGTGAAGGATATTAATGCAAAACAAAGAGAATACACATGCCAAAAGAATCAAAAATAGTATAACTGGACTGTCCATAAGTTCAGTATGCTTTACTTGGTATTCCCTAAGGATAACTGGAAACAAATGTGCAAGGTCCAAAACTGGGATGGTTATAAGGCTAACTATGGAGACAGTGAAGCAAGAAGCTGATAGCCACAAAAGGGATCGAATCCAAACAGTTGATATGAAATGCAGATTAACATACTGGATCTTACTTGAAGCAATGATCNATATCAAGTTTGGGATTTTCAAGCCCAAAGTTGATAATAGGATTTATGTAATAGGCATAAATTATGGTTTTGCACCTTGCAAGACGACATGATACTTTGTTTTATTTTATTATATATAAATAAAAACTAGCCCTAGGCACTGCCTAGTGGATTGCTTAAAAAAAAAAAAAATGGAATGGGAGGGAAAAATTAGAGAAAATATTTATGGAATTTCATTTCGTTTATTTGTTGATATTTGATTTTACCTTTTTTCTTTTAATTTATTTCATTTTTTGTTGTTATTATCTTTATATTGGGGAGGTCTAGAAGACTAAAAACACAAAACTGATGGAAAATTAGAAAGAGGTTTTAAAACAAATTTGTTAGATAAAAGATGGATTAAAATTTGAAATTTAATTGGATTGGAAAACTGTATGAATCTTTAATATATTCGAATATTAGTATAAGGATTATTTTGTATGTCGAATAAAGTTTTTAATAGTCGCGTGAAATGCGGGTAAATTTAATAATTAGAAAATAAAGATGGTAGGAACTTCAAGCTAGGGCGACACGATCGCCCAAAAGCGGGATCTCGTAGTTTTGTTAACTGTGTGGTGGAGCTATGCTTATATTGTAAAATAACTTCCCAATCTATGAATGCGTATTAGTGGTAGAGCACCTCCACCAATTCATCACTTGGCAAAATATATATTGGAATTAAAAATTCACTCAAAAATTTCATTCAGTACACTTATCAGAAGATTTATAAAAATAAAAAAAAAGAATTACTTCTTGATTTGTAAATATTATCAACAGTTAATTCCCTATATGGTCACTCAACTTAATGAATTTACCTTGCAAAATTACTTTTCCTTGTTGTAAGACAAAAAAAATAACTAAATTATTCACTTGTTTATCCAAAAGTCATAACCACCATAAAAGCCTAAGAAAAGACAATTTTACCCAATATCAATACATACATAATGTTAAGAAATCACATATTATTTTTGGATAATTTGTTTGAGCTATACAAAATTATAACAAAAATAAATATAACTCTAAAAAATTGATAATGTTAATTTTATTTAGCTAACTTATATCACTACAAGAATATTGGCCTTTAACGAGGGGAAATTTGGTCATTAAAAGTTCAAATCCGGTCGATATAAGTCAATAACGACCGAGAAAAATCTGGTCGTCACTGGTTGTTAAAAACCCCGTCGTTAAAAGTTAACAACCGCTTTTCAATCCGGTCGTTAAAGACCCTTTAGCGACGGCATAATTCTGGTCGTTATACATCATTTTTAGCGACGAGATTTCCCCTCGCTAATTTGTCATCCAGTCGTTAAAAGTCTTCAATTACAACATTTAAGTTGGTCCTTACAAGTGCTTTTAGCGACCAAAAGTCCCTTCGTCAATTGTATAATTACATTTAGCAACCAAATTTTTCTTCGTTAATCCGTAATAAACTTATTGAGAAACCTGTTATTAAAGAGTTACGATGATCACATTTCCTTTGCTAGTGTGAAATTTTAACAAATTCAATTACAAAAATTTATATTTCACGAATAATAATACTTATTTTATATGGTTTCATATACACACCAAAAATATTTGAAAATAAACCAAATAATTGATATTTGTTAATACAAAGAACTAAGCATCACATTACCAGAAACCAATCCAAATAGTATAACATCATTTTAACAATTCCTAAAACGAGAAAAAATAAAATTGCAGCATATGTACACAAGACAGTGCCCTCAAATCATCCCTAACATAACAAAATTCTCCTGTTCTTCTACTTGCTATGCAGCTTCTTCAAGAATAGGTTCTTCGGACTTCAAGTTTTTGATCTGCTAAAATAATAAGTTTATGTCAGTTTAGCAACAAAGAATAAAAAATTAAAGAAGAAGATCAGATTCATTAAAGGCTACAGTGGTCGACATAGTGAAATAATACCATCATCAGATGACATAACAGTAGGCAATATTGTAGCAGAAAAACGACGCATTATATTTCATATATTCGCGGACAATGATAAGAAGACTGATGATAGTTCCAAATCACACAATCCTAGTCATAATAAAACCTTTACAGGGAAATATCATATTCTAGGAAGAAATTCCAATATAGAGCTTCATGCAATTCTACACATAATAAGGACAAGCGATTGTTATACAAAAAGCATATAAAAACTTTTGAGAAAGGGTCGATAATAACTGCAAATCAAGTCTCAATGAAGAACAAAGTGATTATTTGTTCATATACCAAACTTCCTTTACACCTCACCTTTTGGTTCTGCTTTAAGGTCCATTATTTCATCAGTGCTCTGTTCATTGAGTCAGATTATGATAACTCTAGTTGATATTGCATATGAAACTTCAGTCTTGCTTATAAATTTACTTGTCTCGATGACTATATTTTAATTAAATTCATAAACCTTAATTTTATGGAAAAAGTTCACATAAACATTGTAACAATTTTATCACAGGGTATACTATTAATGGAATCTAGCACACATTTGTATACAACTTCTAGGACACGTCAGATGTATAGAAATATACTGTATAACAAATCTACTTTCCAATTAAATATATGATAGAAACACACTTTTGATAATTATAAGATCTTCGCATTACTTGAACAAAGTCCAAAACAATGTCAACCCAAAACTATCCATATGCCATTTAGTACCATTTTTTGAAAGGTAGTAGCATAAAAACATCTATTAAGGTTTCATTTTTATCCTTTTTTATTTTTTAGCAGAAAAATGACACATTACATTTCTTATATTCGCGAACAATGATATGAAGATTAATGACAAAATTTTATGCAATTCTACACATAACAGGGTACAAGTGATTGATATACAAAAATCACACAATCTTGTCATACTTAAACTTGCACAACGAAGTATCATTTTCTGTGAAGCAAGCCTTATATAGAGTTTTATGCAATTCTACACATAACATGGGCAAGCGATTGATATACAAAAATCCTAGAAAAACTTTTGAGAATGAGTCAATTATGACTTTAAATCAAGCCTCAATGGAGAACCCGTGATTACTTGTTCATATATCAAACTTTCCTTTGCAACTCACCTTTTAGTTTTGCTTTGAGGTCTATTATTTCGTGGTTATCTGTTCATTGAGCTAGATTATGACAACTTTAGGTTATAATAGGTATGAAACTTGATTCTTACTTATAAATTCACTTGTCTCGTTGACTATGTTTTTGTTTTTGTTATGGAAAAAATTCACATGAATATTGCAACAAATTCATCACAAAGTATAATAGGATTTTCAATCTACTAACCGGTTTAATGATTCAATTTATTGTTCACTTGAAGATGATGATGAAGCGTGATTATACACCACACTTGCAAGTTGTGCATATTTACTCTCTAGATCTTCACATTTATTCTCTAGCCCTTCCATGCATTCTTTTAGCGATTCATTTTTCTTTTCAGTAGCATTCAACTTCTCCAACAATGCAGCCTTTGAGGAGTTGCCATCTTTTAACTCCTTAGCATTATTCCCTTCACCAAATCCGACTACATGACTCTTGTGTTGAGGTTCGAAGCACCTTTCTACAACCTCAATATTTGTAAGAGATGATTCGGATTGCACCAATTCTTGAATTTTAGCCTACAAATTATAAGTCAAGTTAAAATAATATAACACAAAAAATAAAATGATGTAAAATAAAATTTATCAATAAACATACATATTTTTCATTGGTTTCAGGTTCGACGCTTGTCGTCTTTCTTACAAGTCTCAAAGAAGATAGTTGCCATATCTGGGAGATTGCCATCTTTGCCTCCCTTCACATTAAATAAATAAGTCACAAAATCCTTTTAACAAAGATGATATTCTTAATAGAAATTACAATATCTACTCACCAATTTATAAATGATCTCTCGAATAGGCTTACTACCCATACGATGTGGCATCCTCAACTTAGACCTATTGATCGAATTTCTTGTACTTGTTTCCTAAATTAACAATATGCCGTTAAAATTTTGATCAGCCACTTACTATAAGAAGATGTTAATAAATATATATGAAACTTTACCGTAAATTTTTACAATTACAAAATTCTCTTTGACCACCCATTCCAATCACACTTGTGTACACTCAGGAACATATCTTAAAGCATCACAGAATGTCTTAGATTTTATGTTCTTGTGTAGTGATCTTCTCCAATTGTTCCATAACTTTCTCATATGTTTCAAGACATGATCTCATTGATCATTTATGTTATATTTATCAAATTTGTCCTACAATATTTCACAAGTATTATTAACCATGAAACTCAAAATTTTCTAATAAACTACAAAGATAAATATTTACCAACTATATATATCACAGGAGATTATAATGATTATAATGGTTATACGAGTTCTAGTTTATAGTGAGCGCATATTCCTTCAAGAAAAAAGTGAAGTGATCATGAGTTTATATTTAGTTCTACTTAACAGGAAAAAGAAGGATACTTATGCACAAATATACATTCAACAGTAGAAATGAGAGGTTAGATAAATTTGAAGCAGCAAATATGCATGATCGAATATTAAATAATAGAATTAAAGGTGTGTGCCACGATTAAAAATTAGGAAAAAATAGTATATCAGTTATACCATACAAATGCAGCTTATATAAAAGCAAAACATGCGTGGTTACTTTGCATATGCCTGTTGTAAAATAATTTTGGTCAATCCAAATACTTGCAAATGAAATTCCCTAGCAAAGTAGTGTTCTCATATATAAAGGCGATGACTATCAAATAAATTTAACCAAGAGATGAAAGATATTAACAAAGAGAGAACCTATGAAATCTTATTTACCTTTTGGGGTGCTGCAGATAGAAGGTAGATACAATGATAGTTGTGTTCAGGATCTAAAACTTGGCAAACGCGAGATCTTTCAAGGAGGTAAGTTCTAATAGCTGCACCAGATATTCTTCCACTTTTGTCAAACTGAATCTCCACAAATTTACCAAAATGATTGCAACAACATATGTAACGAGCATGCAGAAGAAAAAAACATATGCCAAAGAAACTAAATGAGTCGCTTCTTGATTGGAAGCATCAGAAGAACAATACCTCACCTTGATTGTTATTTGTAGCTGTCTTGGCATTGTCAAATGCTTCAAGTACTGGATTTGACTGGAGATAAAATAATAAAGAGCTAAAATAATGAGAAAATTAGTAAAGAAGGCTTCTAAGAAAATGAGAGACGACCTTTAACTTGAAGACTTAAGCCTGAAAACAGAAGTGTGCCATTAGCTTACACACCCTTGTAAGTTTAAGGAGTAAAATTTTTTAAAACAAGCTAAACTCATCAAGATCATACAACTTACCTCTAGAACTTGCTACTTGATAGTTCCCTTCAATGCCTTTACGGCCAGCCAAATAATAAGCAAGGTATTGCATTAGCATTTTAGTAGTTTCAGTCTAACCAGTCCCACTTTCACCAATGACCAATATAGAATTGCCTTTATCTTTATTGATTATTTGCCGCATTCATTTTAATATCTCAGTTATGATTGTATCTTTCTGAGGGTAAATCTTGTGGAGTGGAAGTTGAACACATGAGTACCTGTGAACGGCATCTGCAATAGCAAAGACATGAGGACTTAGTTCGTCAAGCAGGGCTCCGTTGTATTGTTCCATCATGTGGCGATCGTATAAATGGGGAAACTTTTGAAATGGATTGATAGCGATGAGAATACCTCCTGTCATAAAGTTACATTATTATACAAGATTATGATTGAACCACCCTTAGATGCAGCAATCCATTCTCACCAATCTACAGAATATGGACCGCAAACTTCAATAGGTTTCATTGAGTTGATATCTTGTAGCCAAATTCTGCAAGACGCCAGGCTCATGAAAATATGATAACTTGGTCATGTCATCAACTCCACCAGCAGGAATCTTCATCTTTGGGATATATTTCTGATAAATTTATTGTAACCTGGATGAATTGAAAAGTGAAATATATGTAAACTGTTACGAGCTAAAACGTTGCCAATTTAAAGGTGTGTTTCATGCATTCAAATTTGTGTCAACCCAAATTAAGAGGAAATGAGACTGCCCTTTATTAAGGCATTTTTAAACAAAAGAAAAAGATTCAATGAATCAAAGAAATGATGTTTCTGCCTTTCACTAGAAAGTCATCAGATGATGAGACATCACGTATGTCAAAATATTTGTTCAAATACTCTCTCAGAATAAGTGGAAAGAAAGGATATAGCGAAGGAAGTTAAAATATATATGTCAATACTCCTCGCACTCCCCTTGTAATGGAAGTGTAATATAATTTCTAAGCTAATTGGAAGCAACATACACTCCTAAACTCACAAACTATGCAAATTTGTACAACTAATCTAAGATCATGCTTAAATTCTAAAACAAGTCATGTCGAGACACTCATGAATAAGATCCTGGCAAGTATTTGAATAACACAATGAAGTTCATAATCCATAATACATTCATTTGCAGTTCTGACAATGGATTTCCCCCTCGAGATTCGTCTAAGCCACTTAGAAAATCATCTTGTTAGTTAAGCATCTCCTTAAATGAATTCCAAAATACATACTGAAACTGCTATGGGAAGAAAAATAAGTAAACTTAAATTGCAAGAATAAGATACCGTTTCTTGTAAAAGAGCTATGATATACCGTCCTCCAATCAAAAGTCTACCTGAACATCTTTTCCATTAATCTGTGACACTTGTCCGTCAATCCAAGAAACTAACTGATCCACAATCCATACATGCGAACCAACAATGATATTTACTGGAGTGCTTTGCATACAATATACCTTTCCATCTGAAGAACATTTTTAGAGTCTATTTAAATAGTTTCTCATACCCAGCATTCCAATGGCCTATAATCCAAGTAAACAACCTTACTACCCTTACAATAAATGATGAATAAGTGTGTCAAATTTCTTGTACTCTTGATAAATGAGAACTAAAGATTCTCTATTATTTATTTATTTCTTTATTTATCTATTCTCTTGAGGCATTACTTTCTATTCAAAAAATTTTCTCTATAAAATACACAACCTTTATGGCAAAAGATCACCACTAGTCAATATAGAGCACCTAAATGTAGAAACATTAAACCTATTAAAAATCTATAGTCAACGCACATCTGTTTTGGATGTTTTGTTCATGCGAAAATTCACAAATTTAGCACAATCTAGTAAGAAGCAACAATTGTTCTGTAAACCTTACAATATGCTCTGCATCAATGTCAAACCCGATCCCTAAAACAATATGTTCTCCCCCGATTGATCAGTTATGTTATTAAAAAGAATTCCTTTCTTTCAAAACAAACCCAATCCCCAAATATAATCCGCTTTACAAGAAGAATACACATATTTGATAAATAAGGTAAAGGCGAGCAAAATTCAATGAAACAAAAAAGAAACTTTTATCAGCAATACTCTTAAAATTTGGATGTTTTTATAAAAGAAAAGGGCAGCCCGGTGCACTAAGCTTCCGCTACGCGCGGGGCCCGGGGATATATTGGAAAATATGTAATTATTTCAAATTCCACCACTTTCTTAGTAGATTAATATAATTCTGGTCAAGACCCTTCAGCTATTCATAGAAATTTGTGTTAGTGTTATGCTTTCGCTATTTGTGTAAACTTATTATGTAATTGGTATTAGTGTTTTGAGGGACAAATTCCCTCTCTTTTCCATTGAGTTTCGTTCCTTCTTTCCAGTGCCCCCACACAACCCTAAACCCCAACTCCCTCTTCCTTTCTATCGTGTATTCCTTTTTCTCTATCCAATATTCGGTAAATTGAGAGATAGTGGAAGTTTAGAGCTTACCTTGACAAGAAGGAGAATAAACCCTAGGTTTCAGAGAAGAAGGCAAACTGTGTAGATAGTCGATCGCTCAACTTGTACTAGTATTCTTGTAACTGCAAGTTGTCTCTGTGGTCTACTGATGAAACATAGAGAAGTGTTTTGTTTAGGAGGGGTGGTGACGAGAGTTGAGGGGATGCGTGGGCTGATTGTGGGTTGGGTAAAAAAAAAGAGGGAAAAACTAGCGCCTATTTATTGGTCTTATTGCTTATAATCTATTTTAACGTCTGGATTATTTTATTTTTAATGAGCGAAAATCATCCCTTCGTAAATATTAAACAAAAAATAGACTTTAAAGACTGGAAAAATGTTTGGTCGTTATAGATACACTTTTAACGACCGGATTCAAGTCCCTTCGTAAGATTTTGTCGTTAAAGGTCAATATTCTTGTAGTGTTAATAATCGAAGAAATATATTCACGAAAGTTTTAAGATGCCTTACCGTGATTTATGAGGACTTATGTCGGAATATCTTACGAAAATTATTGTTATTTTGGTGACCTAATATTGAAAATAATATAGAAAAATACTTTTATTATAATTGCGTAAAGATTAATCAAATAAAATAATAAAAATTGATTATTTTGGCCTTTGAGATCCCCATGTCTTACATATTTACTTTTGGGACTACGATACGTTACCTCAGGAGATCCCCCTGTCTTGCATATTTACTTTTGGGACTAGGAGATGGTACCTCGAGAGATCCCCTTGTCTTGCATATTTACTTTTGGGACTACGAGACGGTACCTCGGGAGATCCCCTTGTCTTGCATATTTACTTTTGGGACTACGATGCAGTACCTCGGGAGATCCCCATGTCTTGCATATATATTTTTGGGACTACGGTACAGTTTTGGTACCTGGGGAGTGCCATTTTGTTGATATTTTTCTATGGCTACACTTGCCTTTGGTTATTTTGTTTTTCCACGATATGTAAATTCTTGTCTTCTTCTGTGATGTACTAGTTGACTTAATTATTATGTGTTTTGTGCTCCTTGTAGTTGTATCGGCTTTGGGTTTTTCTTAGTACAAAACTCTGAGGATTTGTATTTCTGGTATGTACTTGTTTTCGATGAATCAGTTGTTTTAAATAAAATAATTACTATTATGTTTTAATTTAATAAGTTTTACATCCAAATCAATAGCTTATCGGATGCTTTATTTTAATTGAAATGTCATTTTCTTCACTCAAAATATTTCATTTCTTTGTTGATTTCTTACTTGATTTAAAAAATGCACCCTTAATTTATTGAAAATAAATTGAACATGCGAATTTTATATATATATTGATATTTTTTCACGTGAGTTATCCGTGCGGTTATGATAGAATTATGGGCACAATCTGCCATGGAAATATGAAAGAGGTATGAGACTAGTATTCAGTACAGGGGGAAAGCTCCCGGATCTCGGTCCGTAGTCCCAATTTAAATATGCATTGCAGAAGTATGTCGGATACGGCTTAATTAAGCAATTCAGGAAAACAACAGGCAAGAGTACTGTAAAACTACCTAAGCATGGGGCAACTACTAGCAAATAAGAGGAAATCAAGTAAGGACATGTAGGCATGCTTATTCTTAAGCTAACTACTCAGTTAAGACAGGAAACAATAATATAGGAATGAAAATGAGTGATTGCATGGATGGAAAAATGGAATTTTAGCAATAATAACCCGTGTACGCACTCGTCACCTCACGTACACGGCGTCCACGTAACAAAATAAGTATAAAAATGACTAAGGGAAAGTCCCCAACACAGAGTTAGGCAAGCCACTTACCTTGACTGCGCTAATCAACTCAATACCACGCTCTTGCCACGAGTATCCAACTCTGGGTGGCCCAAATCTAGTCAATTCGATTGCATAGTGTAAATATCAAGGAAACAAAATAACTAATAAGTTCGAAGCTAATACGTAAAATTAGGAAATTCGCCAAAAATTCCCGCGGGCCCACGTCTCGAAAATGGAAAAAAATTACGAATTCCGAACACCCATTCACTCACGAACTCACTCGAACAAGAATCATCAAAATCCGACGTCTAAATCTCCCTAAATCCTCAGATTTCTACTTGTGGAAGTTTCATCCCAATTTCATGGTTTTTCATCCAAATTCATTAATTATATTGAGGAAATTGATAGAGATTAATTGCATACAAGTGAATTAAGGTTAGGAATTACCTATAAATCTCCTCTTCAAAACCCACTGAAAATCGCCAAAACCCGAGCTCTAATTCATTTTTGGAGTTATGAATTTCAAACCCTCGGAATTTTGTATAAACAGTCCAGGGATACCGCAGTTGCGACTCTTGGACCGCACCTGCGGAAAATCCATCGCAGGTGCGGAAAGTCACTTAATAAGGCTGGGGCCGCACCTGCGGTCACTTGGCCGCATCTGCGGTCCCGCACCTGTGACCACTGGCAGCCCCTGCCTAAATTCCACATCTGCGAGCCCCAACTCCGCACCTGCGTGTCCGCACATGCGGTACCCCATCCACAGGTGCGGAACACCAGAACCAGCAATGGTTCAACTGTGTTCCAAGTTCCAAAATCACCCGTTGAGCCTCCGAAACACCCCCGAGACCCCTGGGACCTCAACCATACTTACCAACCAGTCCTAATACTTCATGTAAACTTAGTCGACCCTTCAAAACACATATCATAACATCAAAATCATCAATTATGCATGGATTCAAGCCTAAGAACTTATGAAATTTCCAAAATTCACATCTGATGCCGAAATACGTCAAAACTCGTCCGAATGACCTCAAATTTTGCACACATGTCGCTTTCAGAATTCCATTCCGAGTCCGATATCAAAATTTCACCTGAAATTCTAAATTTCGCCAATTCAAGCCTAAATCTACAACCGCCCTCGAAAATACATTCTAAACACGCTCGTAACCCTGGAATCACCCAACGGAGCTAACGGAGTCGACGGAATTTCATTCTGGATCCGTCTTCACACAACACTAGCTACAGCCTGATTTCAAAGGCTAAAATCCACATTTAAGGATTATGTGTCCAAAATCACTCCGAATCTTACCACTCAATACTCCGACAAGTTTCAATAACATAAATAGACATGGGAGAAGCAGTTATTAGGGGATCGGGGCGCTAACTCTCAAAACGACCGATCGGGTCGTTACATCTCTTAATAGAAGAACTGACCGCGACCGAAATAATAACAGTTCATTGCAAGAAAAAGTGGTGTCGAGTTCTCGAGATTCCACCCATCCCAGACTGTCTAAGTACAATTTCAATGTCAGCATAGTGAAGTTGGTATCGGCGATGAAGAACATCAAGAAAGCATGGTTCCCAAGGCCGATGATATTTGATACCAGCTAGAGAGATCCTAATCTATTGTGCGAGTATCGTGGTACTAACAGCCACCGATTTGGGGACTACAGACATCCACGTGAGAAGGCGACAATGTTGTTGAAAACGACCATATCAGGGAGATCTTAAGCGAATGGGCTAAGAACAATTACGGCCGTAACCGGGACAACGCAGAGTCCCCAAAGATAGGTGAAGACCCTCCATTGCTAAACATCTATATGATTTTTGGGGGAAACGAGATCAATGGTGTAACCTTCTCGTTAGCAAAAAAACAAAAGTATCGGTGACTCATAGCAAGATACTCCAGGAAGTCACTGAGGATGACATCACATTCACAAAAGAGGACATTGATGGACTTCTACTGCCTCACAACGATGCCATGGTAATTTCTCTTAACTTTATTGATTTTAAAATTAAATGTGTTTTGGTGGACCCAAGAAGTTCAGCCAACATCATTCAATGGAGAGTGCTGGAGCAAGCCAAGCTAACCGGAAGCATCATTCTGGCAAAAAAACACTTTATCCGATTCAACTTAGCAAGTGTGACAAGCCGAGGGGATACCTTGCTACCCAGGAACGCCGAAGGGGTCGTGAAGACTACCTCATTTGAAGTAGTAGACAGCGACATGGGCTATAACATAATTCTTGGCAAACCATGGTTATACGATATGAAGGTCGTACCATCAACATCTAAAATTCCCAACTCTAGAGAGAATCAAACAAATAAGAGGAGAATAACATGCGGCAAGGGAGATGAATACCGTCTTGGTTTCCAGTAGTAAAGCGAAGGAACAAGCGGCATAGAAATTATAGGAACTGACGCCTGCTCCTGAGCCAAACGAACACGACAAAGGGGAGGAGCCGTCGGAATCCCACCAGGTGCCAAGGCATTTTCTGGTACCGAAAGAAACGGACGCGACCAAGTCCGCGCGGAAGAACTCGGACAAGTGGCATTGTTCGAAAAGTTTCTAGAGAGGAAGTTCCACTTAGAGACAGGACTAAACCCCGAGCTTTGGTCAGGATTTATTAAATTTCTTAAAACATTGATTGTTTTGCATGGTCGCACACGGATATGACAGGTATCCCGCTAGAGGTGGCCTTGCACAAGCTAAGCCTGGACCCAAGAATCCTGTCGGTAAGGCAAAAGAAGAACCCAATTTCCAAGGTCAAAAACAAGTGACCATTTGAAACACCTCGAGGAAACCTTTGACATCCTAAGGAAGCACAATATGAAGCTCCACCCCAAAAAATGTGCATTCGGAGTCAGCTCTGGTAAATTTTTGGGTTTTCTGGTGTCACAAAGAGGGATCGAAGTCAATCCCGACAATATTAAAGCCATCGAGGACATTGCAGACCAGCTACAAATGTGAAAGAAGTTCAAAGACTAACCGGAAGACTGGCCCCTCCTCTAAGCAGGTTCATTTTTCTATCTTTGGAAAAATGTCATCACTTTTTCTCACTTCTGAAGAAGAAGAACAACTTCGAATAGTCTTCGGAATACCAACATGACCTAAAAGACCTGAAACGGTATCTATCAAGCCCTCCATTACTATCAAAACTAGAGGAAGGCGAACAGTTGTTAATAAACATAAAGTCTAAGAGGTAGCGGTTAGTGCCATTCTAGTCCGGGAGGTCAAAGGTACGCAATATCCTATCTATTATGTTAGTAAAATTTTATGGGGAGAGAAAACTTGATATCCACACCTCAAAAAACTGGCCTTAGCTCTCGTAGTTGCCGCTTGAAAGCTTAGGTCTTATTTTCAGTGCCACCCGATAATCATGGTGACAACTTTTTCCCTACGCAATGTCCTTCACAAACCTGAGTTGTCAGGTCGACTAGCCAAATGGGAAATTGAGATTAGTGAATTTGATATAGAATATAAGCCTAGGACTGCGATCAAATCACAAATGTTGGCCGATTTCATGGCCGATTTCAGCACCGGGCTTCTGCCTTTCGCCATAAAAAAACGGTGATGGTGTCAAAATGACATCAAGAGTTTGGACCTTGTTCACAAACGGACTCCAACGTGAAGGGGTACGAGATCGGGGTAGTCTTAATCACGCCCGTGAGAGAAGTCCTCAGGCAGGACATAAAAATTATTCCCTTGACTAACAATGAAATCGAGTATAAGGCTTTGATTGTAGGACATGAAGTGACCCGGGGACTAGTCTCCAAGGTCATTGAAATCAAATGAGATTCCCAACTAGTGGTAAATCAAGTATGGATCTTCGACACCAAGGAGGAATGCACGCAACAATATGTGGTTAGAGTTCAAACTCCGCTCATGCGGTTGAAGGAATGGTCAATCACCTACATCCCGAGAGAAGAAAATGCAGAAGCAGATGCATTGGCCAATTTGGGCTCGTTCATGGAAATGAAACTCGGTACTGGATGTGGACGGTTATTATGAAGTAAATACAACCAACATGGTCTGGGACTGGAAGAATAAAATCATCTACTACCTTCAGTACGGCAAGCTGGTCGAAGACACGAAGGCACCCGGGGCACTCCGCACCAAAGAAGCTCGTTACAGCTTCTAGGGAGGACAATTATACAGAAGGTTGTTCCAAGGACCGTTGGCTCGATGCTTAGGATCCTCCTAGGCTAATAACGTGATGAGAGAGGTTCACGAAGGAATTTGTGGAAATCATTCAGGTGTAGATTCATTGGTGTTAAAATTAGTTAGGGCATGATACTACTATCCCCGAATGGAACAAGACGCTAAGGCATTCGTTCAAAAATGCAACAAGTGTCAACGCCATACGCAATTAGTACACCAATCGTCAGAACTGCTGCATTCGGTATTATCCTCATGGCCATTCATGAAATGGATATGGATATAGTCGAACTGTTGCCACCGGCTCCCAGGAACATAAAGTCTCTTTTAATTTTAACTGATTACTTCACTAAGTATGTTGAAGAAAATCCTTACCATAAAATCAGTGAGCGCGAAGTGGTCAGTTTCCTATAGGCAAACAAAATTTGCCCGTTCGGAATACAGAAGGAGATTGCCTGTGACAACCAGCCACATTTCATACGCTTAAAGGTCACAAAATTCCTTAAAAACTCAAATATTAAAAGAATCACATCTTCTCCATACTATCCGGGCACAAATGGGCAGGTGGAATCAATCAATAAGGTGATTATTCAAAACCTCAACAAGAAGTTGGAAGCAACCAAAGGCAAGTAGCCCGACGAGTTATCGGGAGTATTATGGTCATACCAGACGTCGACTAAGTCAAGTACGTGAGAGACACCTTTTTGTCTTGTATACAGAGCAGAAGCTCTGATCCTAGTGGAAGTAGGAGAACCGACCTTCCGATACTTCCTGGCGGACGAAGAAACAAACAACGAAGCATTGCTAGTCAAATTAAAGTTGCTTGATGAACGTAGGGACTTGGTGTACACAAGGTAGACAGCCCAGATACAAAGAATGTAAAGGTACTATAATCGAAAGGCCAATATCCATTATTTCAAAGTGGGAGACTTGGTTTAAAGAAAGGTGACTCAAAACACCCAGGAGCTCAACACAGGAAAGTTGGGTCCAACATGGGAAGGCCCCTACTGGGTTTCAGCTGTCACTAGGAAAAGATTATACGAACTAGAAAACCAAATGAGGTATAATTGATGAGCAACAGGAATATGACTCATCTCAAACGGTATTATTGTTGATGAGCACCGTTCTGAAAGTATGTGTTGCACTCTTTTTTCCTTCATTCAGTATTTATCCTAATTGGGTTTTTCTGGCAATGTTTTAATGAGGCAATAACAGAAAGCATACTACGAAGAAAATGTCATCATTGGAAATAAGACATTTAATGACAAGGCATGGAAAACAACAAACCGCTACGTGATGGTTAGATAGTCTTTGGCTCGATGACAAATTCCTAACGAGAAACAAAACTTGCCATCGGACCAAAGGCTTTTCAACCGTTCACGGGTGCTATTTCCTACAAGCCACTAGGAGGTGGTTAGATAATCTTTATCTCGATATCAAAGTTCCAAAAAGGAAATGAAGCTTGCTATCGAACGAAAGATTATCAAACCATTCACTAGTGGAATCCTCAAAGGAGCAAGACTTCCAGTGTTCTAATTTACATTCTTCATATTCGAACAATGGGGGAGGAGGGAATAATATGAGAATACGGAAACCTGATTTTCGTAGAAACCGACACTATGAATCCAGGAAAAAAAATGTCTCATCATGACCGGGGACTGTATAAGCAGCCCCGTAGAAACAAGTTGTACAAATTGGCCACAAACAATTGAAATTTCTTTTCTTGCAGCAAAACGAATGCTTATGTACTTTTGAATATAGAAGGAATAAAATAAAGTCATTTTATTTTTGTCTTGTTTTTGTCCAAACGATGAATTGATTTTATCATTTGAAAGTTAATCAAGTAATTCAAATGCTAGTTCCGGAATGAACAAGAGACGTCCTCTTCAAGAACACCATAAACATAAGACGGCCCTCTCTTATGAAATCTTTACAATAAAGGGTTGGTTTTGGAAGAGTTTATGCCCGGAACCCAAATGCTATCGAGGAAAGATGCACCTGAAGCCTTGCCTAATCTGAGGCAAAAGGAATAAATTTTATGCAATTCTTAAAAATAAAAGAACTTGTATTTATTAAAATTTCCAAGCAGCACAAGTAAATAAATACAAAAAGCAACAAAGGAAAAAAAGCAAAAAGCTAAACTACGTCGCCCCCAAAACTCAGGATAAGAGAAGCATTAGTGTCCCCGGGAGAAGTAGGCGAATCTACCGTTAGCTCAGGATTTTGGCCTTCATAGTTATTCTCTTCAAATTCCTCCTCGATTACTGATAACTCATAGTCAGTTTCATCAAGCTGATCTGGGAGGTGTCCTCAAGTAGTTAACTCCAGCTCTCGAGCCTTGGCGATCTCATCGTTAATATCAATGACGCTCGCTTTGTCCTCTTCCAAGGGTTTTCTCCTCATATTATACATAGAATGTGTTTTATCAATGATGATAGAATCCACTCGGCACTGAAGTTCTGGTTTAAGCCTATCAACCTCGATCAGAAGGCCATTGGAGGCTAGAATTCATGGTTTAACATGTTATATGCCCTACATTTTATATGCGTTAATGATAAAAATACACTTTTTATGTGCATAATGGAGTCTATTTCATGTGTAGGTGAATTGGAGAAGGAAGCCGAGCTAAATGGATGCAAATACATCGAAAATACGCTCAAGAGGCAAGGAGTAGTACACCGGGCTATAGTCGGGCGTTTGAGCCCAAACGCTTGACCCTGCCTAGAGTTAGCCAGGCGCCAGAGCCCAAACGCCTGACCCTGCCTGGCGTTAGCCAGGCGTTAGAGCCCAAACGCCTGCCTTAGCCTGGCGTTATCCAGGCACCAGGGCCTAAACGCCAGGCCCCTGTTCCGGCTAAATTCGAGTGTTTGAAGAGTTTAAGTGTCTCCCTGTTGGAATAGAAGTCTCCTACACGTTTAGGGTTTATCCCAAACATATAAATAGACCCCAAAAA
>ML316214.1:38509-60699 GCA_005239505.1 Nicotiana paniculata | reverse complement strand
TTTTTAATTAAAAAAAAAGGTAGTTTATTTTGTCTTTAAAATGCCATTTAACTTGTTTTGGTTATGCCACTTGGCTTAGTGAGATTGCTTTTTCTTCTACTTTTAATTGTAGATAGATTTTTTCATATTTTTTATTTTTTAAAATTGTTTTAAGACTTGAACTAGAAACTACTCCGTAATTTAAATGTCTTTTTTTAATATTAATTATAAGATATTTATATTTATTAATTCAAAATTTAAAATTCAAAAGGTTTTTTAGTTGGAAAGGTAATTTATTTTATCTTATCAATGCCATTTGGCTTTTTATGAGTATGCCACTTAACTTAATGAGCTTGCTTTTCTTCTGTTATTATAAATATATTTTTATTTGGGTTGTTTTAAAGATATTAAATAGAATAAAACTAGTTTCTCACAGGTTAGTTGGTTAGCCCTTCAGCCAAAGGAGAAATTTGAGGTTGAATGGCACTCTCAATCTTTTTTATGTCTGCTACAAGTACCGTAACATTAGTACAAAGGGATAAAAAAAAATAGAGAAAAATTGGAGACACAAATTAGGACAAGTAATTAGATTTTTTATTAAAAGATACTGCAAGTTAAGATAAACTAACAACCTACAAAAATTTAAAAGAAACCACTTGTTTACCCTAAAAACGGATAATAATTAAATTTATAAGTGGTTTTAAGAATATTTGATTTCACTTGGCATAAACTGAGAAAATATTTAAATTGATATTAGAGATTGACTGTAAATAAAAATAGAGCAAACCAAATATGATATGCGGCTTTGTCCCTCGAGCAAGGTCGCCCTCGAACCAAATGACTATGCTATTGAAAGGTAAGAACTGAGCAACATGGTATGAAAGCTTAAGAGAAAGAATATAATATATTGTTTTGTTCTGCGTGAATGTGATGATTACAAAATGATTAGAACCCTCTTTATATAGCAAAGGAGTTCTACTTATGGTACAATTCTAAACACAGTAAGAAATCCCATGATTGGTTGATTATCCGGCCTCGACTTGATATGTGCCGAGATTCCCGCCGAGATTCTCGCTCGATCTCGGATATTTCGCCTTACCGTTACTCAACCAAGTAAACCCCTTCGATCCCACTCGACCTTCGTTCCGCTCAGTCTCGATCTTGATTGATCGTCATCCTTGACCGGTCCTCGAATTAAGGTCCAGCAACCTAACTCATATTGAGTCTCGATACATTATGGGGCCGAATCGTGGTCTATCATGATCCAACCTCGATTACTCACAAGAAGGGCAGACCCATTCTGACCGTATACAGATAGTCCCCTCGTTTCTCAGAAATAAGATGATAAGAAACGACATGAATTCCCGAACTCTATCTTTCTGAGTGACGACGTTAGTGATTATCTCGGCCGTGAAGCAAGCAACGAAACGTCCCGTCGGTCCGGTTACCGAGGCATTAAATGCCTAACAGGCGCTAGTCGTCCACTAGCCGACTCTGAACCGTCGCCTTCAACCTATAAAACTCTCAACCTTCTTTCATTCAAACCTTTACAACCACCACCTTCCTTGCTCTTGCTTTCAAAGAATCCTTACTTCTTAACATTCATATTCAAATTTCTTGAACCTTAATCAATTTCTTTGCTTTCTAATCTACTTTTCATAAATGGCTAAGACTTCCAAAACTGTACCACAAAAAGAGGCTCCTTCTTCATCGTGCTCTGCCGGTGATGCGGCTGTTGCGGAGCCCCACCCTGAGGAATTCGATCCGGCAGGGTGCCTGAGTGTCGCCGACTTCAAGATAGAGAAGATCCCCTCGGTGCAGGGCTGGTGCGAGCCCATGTCAAGGTATATGTGCACCATTACTGAGGGCCTCCTTGATAAGGTTAAATAGGAGTGCAACTGGGTGAATAAGGTCGTGATCGTTCCCTCTCCTGAGGAATCGATCACCACATATGTAGAGGGGTATCTAAGTGTTTACACTTACCTCTTTACATTCAACTCCCTGGATCATGTAATAGTTGTCTTCTACAAACGGTACGACGTTACCCTGGGCCAGATTCACCCGTCATTCTTGAGGATCGTCGTCTTTCTCCGCTTCTTCACCAGCAAGATCGAGGGATGCTTCTTTACCCTCAATCATCTCATGTGTCTCTACAGTCCCTGGATCTATCGAGGACTGATTAAACTCTCCCGTCGGACCAGCAGAGCCCCGTTCTCCAATATCGACGCGATCGAGGCTGGATGGGCAGGTTTGTCCGAATAGGGACATAGAGCTTCATTCTTGCGGGAGACATGCCGTTCCCAAAGAGGTGGAACTTTAACTGTAAGTGTCTTTACCTTGAATGCTCATTTTTCCATTTTTACTTCCTTCAAAATTTATTTATTTTTACTTTGTTATTGCAGCTGTGGCCTAGATGCCGAATCCGGTTTCGAAGTTGAAAAGATGATTCGAGGGCCTGGTATTTCAGAGGCCCTACTCAGAACGGGCTTGGATGGAGCTTTCCAAGGGTCGATGGGAGGCTAGCAACCACGGTAAACCTCTGCTCTCTATTTGTTTATCATTTAAGTCTTCTCTTAACTAACTTGCTTCCTTTTCTTTGCAGGTCTCGGGAAGGATGTCATGATGGGACCTCCTCCCGGGGATGAAGAAATCCCCCTTTAACCATCAGCTCTAAAGCCGGCTAAGGAGAAAACGAGAAAAAAGGCCCCGAGTCCCCTGGGATCGAAAAAGAAGAGTCCGGCGAGGAAGCTTCGCAAGCCTAAGGGAAACGCTATTAGCTTATCTTTGGAATTAGTCCATCGGCTAATGGACGAGTCCGAAGAGGAATAACAAGATGAAGAAGATTGTGTCGGTAGCTCGTCCGTGGGCTACAGTTTCGACTTAGAAGTCCTCCGAACCGGAGGCAATCGACAAGGGAGCTTTGGCCGAGGTCCCTGAGCCAGAAGTCACACCGTCCCCAACAAAGACGGCGAATGGATAATCTTGAGACAAGGCTCCCCAAACAATAGAAAAGGTTCCTGGGGTTGAGCTCGGGGTGGTCGAAATTTCCGACTCCCCCTAAATGTTAGATTCCATGATTCGAGAGGCCAACATGCTGGAAGGTCAGCGGGTCGATCTTCATGGTTTCTTCGACAAGCTCAAAGCGGTTACTTCCGAGGAGATCCCCGGTTTGGCAACCTATCGGTGCCGATGAAGGTACCATTGCGGGGGAGGGGGGGGCAACTGTATCTCCATCAAACTTGAAGCTGGTAGACCAATTTCCGGCTCCGAGTGCCAACCCTAACCGCAAACGGCATCTGGTACTAACCGCAACTGAAGGTGCTCGATTCCCCTCCCTCCCCCCTAGACGGGGTCGCCAACTATCTGAGAGGCTTGGTGGCCGAAGAGGACCAAGTCGTGATGAATGCCATGGGGGCCGCCTTTTTATTCAACGAGGCCCAACACGCACTAAATCGGGTAACCTTCGAAACTTTATTTCTTACTTTCTTTGTATATTACTCTAAACACCTTTTTTTTTCTTACTTGTAGGCTTTAGTGCTAAACCACGAAGCCTTCGTCAGAGTCGGAGAGGAGCACAAGGCCGAAGTCTGGAGACTTACTGATAAGAGCGATACTTATAGGCTCCTTAGTGAAAGACTCCAGGCCGATTTGGTTGCATCTCGGGACGAGCACACCGATATGGCCGAACTGGTATTCCGAATGCTCCATGATAATGAAGACGAATTAGAGATAACAATTAATGACCCAATTTTGCAGATCTGATAGAGACTAGAGCAGATCGATTGGCTCAGCAAGCAGGTGGATGATGTACGGTCCGAGATCGAGGTTTTCAAAGGAAACATGGATATCTTGGTCACGATGAAATACATTGTCCAGGCACAGTTGGATTCGGCCGAGACTCAGCTTTGAGCTGAGAAAGAGAAAAACTCGGTGCAGACAGAGAAGATCAAAGAGCTTCAGTCTCAACTGGATTCAGCTGCCAATAAGCTCGAGGAGGCCAAGTCTGAGGTGGTCGAGGCCGACATCAAGGCTGATGAAAAGGTGGCCCAGTTCAAAATCGACGTCGAGGCCATCCAAACCAAAGCCAGAAGAATGATCGACCATGCGAAGTGGCAAGTTCGAAGGGAGGCCCTCGAGGATTCCCAAGCCCAAGACTTCAACATTGTGGCTGAGATTGACAATGCCCGAGCAGAAGAAAACCAGGCTCGGAAGCTGCCCTTCCCCGAATATGACTTCGACGGCCTCAGTGAATTCAAAGAAGAATATTTTGAGGACGGAGAGGCTGCGTCCGATGGAGACCAAGCCTCTTAAGACTTAGTGTATTTTTACTTTTTTCTTTTTGTACTTTTTTCTGGGGCCGTTTTGGGCCGTTGTAAAGAATTTTCATTGGGCTGTGTTGCCTCTGTAAAATTTTTGAAGTATATATAAAACCTTTCTTCCCTTTTTGCAAAAGTCGAAATGTCATATAAAATAACGAAGTCATATTCGATTTGTTTGAAACCGAATCAATGTAGCCTTTAGGATTTATAATCGAGCGAGGGCCTTCTCGAGCTCAAAATAAGGTAACCCTTAGGTTTTCTAGTGGAGCGAGAATGATCTCTAGAACTCGAAGTAAAAGCATCCCTTAGGCCTTTGTATTTTCGTATTTGGCCAATCCGTCCTTTGTAAAAAGATTGTTTATATATGTAAGGCTTTCTACCCTTTTCGGGTCAAAAAAGTTTTTATCATTCGTATTTACAAAACTTGGAATGCCTTAGCACAAAATAATAAGAAATCATTCGAGAGTTCGAACAACTTATGCATTCATAAGAGTTTTTGAGGCTCGATATTATCGAAGCCTTTTATGACTTTGTCGTGGTAGCCTTTAAAACTAATTATGAAAGAATTCGAAGGCCTATTTTGTTATTGAATTCGTACATCTCCGAACCGTGTTAATTCGGTTGTAGCCCCTTAGTACGGGATCTGCCTGTTGGGCTTATACTTTGAGCTTGTCCAAAGTAATAGTCCTCGAGTGAAGGGGGCGTGGCCTTTAAAATTCGAGGGTTTCCTAAAAGATCTTATGACCTTGATGTTTCAATAATTCGATCTTGTTCGAATTTACTTTTCAGACGGCAGTCCCCGAGTATGGGGTGATTATCTGAACTCTGGTTATGATCGGCCCTTAAGACCGTTTCCATAATAGATCGACAGTATGGAATTGTAAAGTAGAAAAACTTTTTCTAAGGCATGAAACACTCGCAAGGAAAAATACTTCTCTTTATTCTTGCGAAAAATGATTATACATGTGTACATGTTCTGTGACAAGGCTCGAGAAACCTATGCCGGCACTGTTCGTTTGACCATTTGTCCATTGAAAATTTCACCTATCGAGACCCTGTTATTATGAAGTAATTTCCTCGCAACAAAGTTGACACTCGAGGTCAATGCCCCCAGTATTTGAGGTTAATTGCAAAGGAGCCTTGGATACTGTTGAATTGCTCTAAGTTAGCACGATCCATTGTTGGCTCATTAAAAACCTCACCAAAAAACCCATTTGGGAAAAAGCCGGTTTAAGGAAAAAAGAGTGTAACGCGTTCTTTCAGACCTAAAGACTTTGTGTCGAAAAATCCATCGTCGTTCCTGGTTGACACCTGCAAGAGTTAGTCTAAAATGGAAATGAAAATGGGAGGGGGGTCGTACCTTAGTATTAGTATCATTTTAGGTATGATATGTTCCAATTGCTCGGTAGTTGTTCCACGTTAATCGGTTCGAGCTTGTAGGATCCTTTTCTGGTGACTTCGAGAATATGGTATAGTCAATCCAGTTCGGACCCAGTTTTCCTTCTTTCGGATTTCAGGTGTTAAGGATGAATTTCCTTAGCACCAAGTACCCGATGTTAAAATGTCGAAGATTGGCTCTTCGACTGTAGTACCCTTTGATCCGTTGTTTCTAGGCTCGTATTCATGGCCTCGTTATTTAACTCTTATGTTGCATATCAGAACCTGATGTTATGTTCTCCAATCTCAACCGAGATTAGATCTCCAGCACCATAATCTAATGAGAAAGGTGTTGCTCCGGTACTGGATTTCGATGTTGTGCGGTATGCCCATAGAACCTCGGGTAGTATTTCCCTCCATTTCCCTTTGGTGTCGGTCAATATCTTCTTAAGATTGTGGATGATGGTTTTGTTGGTCGATTCGGCTTGTCCGTTCTCACTGGGGTGATAAGGTGTTGATAGGATCCTTTTGATCTTGTGATCTTCGAGAAATTTCGTCACCTTGTTGTCGATGAACTGCTTTCCGTTATCACAAACAATATCGTAGGGAATCCTGAATCGACATATGATATGGTCCCAAATAAAGTCTATGATCTCCTTTTCTCTGACTTTCTAGAAAGCCTATGCTTCAACCTACTTAGATAAATAATCAATCATAAATAAAATAAACTGAGCTTTACCTGGGGCAGATGGAAGAGGGCCGACGATGTCCATCCCCCATTTGCATATTTCTCCATGTCGATCCAGTAGTATCCGGCTCTGATTACTTTGTGGACCAATGATTCGGCACCGAAATGGTTTCTGCAAGCACCCTCGTGGACTTCCCTTAGGACATATTCGGTATCACCCGGTACCAGACATATCGCTAATGGACTATCGATCATCCTTCTGAATAACATTCCGTCTTCATAAAAGGTGAATCATGATGCCTTCGTGCGTAGAGCTCTCAACTCCTTTGGATCTGATGGGAGCTTCCCGTTCTTTAAGTACTCCATGTATTTGTTTATCCAATACCATGTCAAACTTGTAGAGTTTATCTCAGCATGACCTTATTCGATCACTAATCTCGTGAGTTGTACGACAACCCCTAAATCGAGTTTGTCGTCTTCAACCGAGGACCCCAAGTTTGCGAGGGCATCGACCTCACTATTCTGATCTCGAGGTACATGCTGCAAAGTCCATTCCTTGAATCGATGTAGAGTCACATGTAGTTTATCCAAGTATCTCTGCATTCAGTCTTCTCGGAGTTCAAAGGTCTTGTTAACTTAGTTTACCACGAGGAGGGAATCACACTTGGCCTCGATGACCTCTGCTCCCAAGCTTTTAGCTAATTTGAAGCCTGCAATCATGGCCTCATATTCAGCCTCATTGTTAGTCAATTTTGTAGTCCTGATAGATTGTCTAACTACGTTACCTGTGGGTGGTTTTAGTACGATGCCTAGCACAGACCCTTTTGCGTTCGAAGCATCATCCGTAAAGAGGGTCTAGACTCCCGAGGATGTACCCGATTTTATTAGAAGTTCCCTTTAAACCTCGGGTACGAGGGCCTGCGTGAAGTCAGCCACGAAGTCTGCCAAGATTTGAGACTTGATGGTTGTTCGGGGTCGATATTCAATATCGTACCGGCTGATTTCTACGGCCTATTTAGCCAATCGACCTGAAAGCTCGGGTTTGTGCAAAATATTTTGAAGTGGATAAGTTGTTACAACACATATTGGATGATATTGAAAATATGGTTTTAGTTTCCTAGAGGTTCTTATTAAAGCAAGCGCTAATTTTTCGAAGTATGGATATATGGTCTCGGCCTCACCTAAGGTCTGACTAACATAATAGACAGAGAATTGCGTACCTTGTTATTCTTAGACCAAGACTCCACTTACTGTTATCTCTGAGACTGATAAATAAAAGTAAAGTTGCTTGTTCGCTTTTGGGGTGTGAAGTAGCGACGGGCTCGATAAGTACCTCTTTAGCTCCTTCAAGTCCTGTTGGGATTCTGGAGTCCACGTAAAATTCTTCTTCTTCTTTAGTAACGAGAAGAATCGGTGAGTCATATCTGAGGAACTCGAAATGAATCGCCCTAGGGCGGCTATGCGCCCCGTTAGCCTATGCACGACCTTTACATTATCTACTACCGTGATGTTCTCGATAGCTTTGATTTTATCGGGGTTGATCTCGATCCTTCGAGTGGATACCATGAAGCCAAGAAACTTGCCCGAGCCGACATCTAACGCACATTTTTCTGGGTTGAACTTCATTTGTACCTCTTCAGTTATCGAAAGTTTCCTACAAATGCTTCAAATGGTCCTCTGCTCACAGAGACTTAACTAACATGTCATCAATATAAACTTCCATTAATGTTCATATTTGTTCTTCGAACATTCAGTTTACTAGGCGTTGATAAGTTGCACTAGCATTTTTTAGTCCGAATGACATTACATTATAATAGTAGGTGTTGTACTTAGTGATAAACGAGGTTTTTTCCTGATCGTTCCGGTTCATCTGTATTTGGTTGTACCCAGAGTAGGCATCGAGAAACTGAGAATCTCGTGGCCGGCCGCATACAATCGATATTAGGCAAAGGAAAAGAATCCTTAGGGCATGCTTTATTCAGGTCTTTGTAATCTACACACATTCTAAATTTATTTCCCTTCTTAGGGAGTACCACTACGTTTGCTAACCATTTGGGATACTTTACTTCCCCAATGGATTCTATTTTGAGAAGTTTGGTTACCTCGCCCTTGACAAAGGCATGCTTAACCTCGGACTGGGGCCTTCTTTTTTACTTCACCGGATGAGGCCTCGGATCCAGGCTTAGTTTATGAGTAGTGATTTCTGGTGGGATCCCTGTCATGTCGATATGGGACCAAGCAAAGAAATCCATGTTAGCTAAAAGGAATTGAATAAGTCTTTTCCTGAGCTTGGGAGTTAACCCCGTGCCCAGGTATACCTTTCGTTCGGGCAGATGTTCGATCAATATGACCTATTCCAGCTCTTCGACCGTTGACTTGGTGGCGTCGGAGTCATCTGGAATTATGAAGGATCGAGAGGTCCAATAGTCATTATCCTTGTCGATCTCTTACTTCTTCGATTGGGTCGATGCCGGTGTCTATGGTTGCTATTTTGGCCTCCTGTTTTCTCTTCGAATTCGATCATTTAGTTGATGAGAGTACCAATATTGGTATCACTTTGTTGACTGCAAACATCTCCTTTGCGGGGGGCTGCTCCCCGTAAACCATTTTAACTCCCTCTAGTGTCGGGAACTTCAGAACCTGGTGAAGGGTCGAGGGTACTGCCCTCATATTATGGATCCATGGCTTTCCGAACAGGGCGTTATACCTCATGTCACACTCTATCACATGGAACTTCGTTTCTTAGATGGTCACGGCCACGTTCATTGCAAAGTTACTTCGCCTTTGGTGGTCTCGCATGCCATGTTGAAGCCTTTAAGTACTTGGGTTGCGGGCACAACTTGATCCTTTAGGCCGAGCTGCTCTACTACCCTCGATCGAATAATGTTGTCCGAGCTACCTAGATCAATCAAAACACGTTTACCGTGAGTTTTATTTATAAGAACAGATATTACCAGTACGCCATTGTGGGCTGTAAGATCCCCTATGCATTCTCGTCATCGTAAGACAAGGTCCCTTCCGGTACATAATCCCGAGTCCCCTTTTCCCTTGTGATCGAAACATTGGTGCGCTTAAATATAGGCCCCTGAGGAATATCGACCCCTCCAACAATCATGTGAATTACGTGTTGCGACTCTTCTTTCTCATTCTGTCTGTTTGAATCTCTGTTCTTGAAGTGGTTCTTAGCCCGATCGCTTAAGAATTCTCGAAGATGCCCCCCGTTGAACAAACAGGCTACCTCCTCCCTCAGTTGTCTGCGATATTCTGTTCATGACCATGGGTGCCATGATACTTGCACATTTGATTAGGATTTCTCTAGGCCGGATCAGTCTGCAGAGGTCGAGGCCACCTGGTGTCTTTGATGCACCCGCTAGATGATTTGATAGTTGATGCATCAACGTTGAAGTTGTATTCAGATAGCCACGATGCTTCTTTGGGCTCGACATTCCTGTCAAAACCACTCTTACTCATGAGACCTCGAGATCTCTGACCTCGATCATTTCTTCTATCACTTCGGACAGGGTTGCTTCCAGGCCCGTTGTTTCTCCGATCTCCATCATATGGCTGGTATCGATCTCTGTTTGACCGTGTTTCCCGGTCAATATCCCTTTTAACTCTGTTGACGGTCCTGATAGGGTAAACGGGCCCGGAAGGAGTTCCCAACTAGTCGTCTTTGACCCTAATCTTTGATTGATATCGATTATGCACATTGGCCCAGGTGACAGATAGGTATTCGATCAAGTTCTTCTTTAATTGTTGTGAGGCCACCGAGCTTCGTATGTTTAACCCTTGAGTGAAAGCCTGAACGGCCCAATCATTGGAAAGCGGTGGTAGATCCATGTGTTCCATTTGGAACCGAGATACGAACTCTCTGAGCATCTCATTGTCTTTCTGCTTCACTTTGAAGAGGTCCGACTTCCTAGTCTCGACCTTTATGGATCCGGCGTGCGCTTTAACGAAGGAATCTGCGAGCATGGAAAAAGAATCAATGGAGTTGTGTGGAAAATTATGGTACCATATCATCGCTCCTATTGATTAAATCTCCCCGAATTTCTTCAGTAATACGACTTGATCTCATCGTCCTCTAGATCGTTCCCCTTAATTGTGCATGTATAAGAAGTTACATGCTCGTTGGGGTTGGTAGTTCCATTATACTTGGTAATTTCTAGCATGCTGAGTTTCTTTGGAATGGGTTTAGGAGTTGCGCTTGGGGGGAAGGGCTTTTGCACGAACTTCTTTGAATCCAAACCCTTCAAAATCAGTGGTGCCCCCGAAATTTGATCAACTCTGGAGTTATATGTTTTTACTTTCTTGTCATTTACTTCAATCTTCTTATCCCCCGATTCAATTCGCTTTGTCAGCTCCTCGAGCATCTTCATGATAGGGGGTCGGTCCCTAATTCATTTTCGTTTGATCTTCCCGACATCGGTTCGGCCCTATGAACAACTTCCTGTGATGGCTCGGGCTCGACCCTGCTCGGTGCATGGTTCTGATTTTGGAGTTGTGCTATTGCAGCTTGTTGAGCTTGCAACATTTCGAATATTATTCGAAGGCTGATTCCGCCTTCTTACTTGTGCATTCTGACCGGCTGATCGAATGTCTTTGCGGATGCTATTTTTGGGTCGACGACCGGATTTGCATTAATGGGAATATGGGAACTAACGTCGATGGGGTCTGCAACCGGAGCTCCATCGAGGTCAACTGGGGGCACTTCGTTCTCTGGGGCGGCTATGTTGTTGTTTTCGCCATGAAAACCAAGGCCATTATCGATGTGTGTGAGGGTACTGCTTGAGAGTTTGACATGCTGATCGTGAAATCAAAAACGCTTACAAGAACAAGTGTAAAGCAGTATGTGCTACGAAAATTAGCACCAGGTAATCACTATTATCCTTAGCCCCATACCGGATGCCAAACTGTTTACCCTTAAAAACGGATAACAATTAAATTTATAAGTGATTTTAAGGATATGTGATTTCACTTGGCACAAACTGAGAAAATATATAAATTGATATTAGAAATTGACTGTAAATAAAAATAGAGCAAACCAAATATGATATGCGGCTTTGGCCCTCGAGCAAGCCGCCCTCGAACCAAATGAGTATGCTATTGAAAAGTAAGAACCGAGCAACAGAGTATGAAAGCTTTAGCGAGAAAATGCAATATATTGTTTTGTTCTACGTTAATGTGTTGATTACAAAATGAATAGAACGCCCTTTATATAGCAGAGGAGTTCTACTTATGGTACAAGTCTAAATACAGTAAGAAATCTCATGATTGACTGATTATCCGACCTCGACTTGATACGTGCCGAGATTCCCGCCGAGATCCTCGCTCGATCTCGGATATTTCGGCTTACCATTACTCGACCAAGTAAACCTCCTTCGATCCGACTCGATCTTTGTTCTGCTCGGTCTCGATCCTTATTGATCGTCGTCCTTGAGCGGTCCTCGAATTAAGGGTCTAGCAACCTAACTTCATATTGAGGTTCTATACAATACAAGGCCGAATTGTGATCTATCATGATCCAATCTCGATTAGTCACAAAAAAGGCAGGCTCGTTCTGAACGTATACACCAATAAAGACGACATATAATATTTCAGTACTTGCAAATTGATGAAATTCAGTATTTGTAAGTATCACCTTTTTTTGGACTTGCAAATATCGATTCGAACATTGGTGTTTGTAAATACTGAACTTTAGTATTTAAAGTATTGATAAAATATTAAAACAACTTGTTTGAAAGTTAATTCAAGTGAAACAATGAGTTTCACACACAAATTTTCAACTTCATTTTTAAGTAAAACTCATGTGCGAAAATAACATATTTACTTTCAAATATTCTTTTCATATTTAAACCTCAACTTTAAACATTCTTTCTCTTTTCAACTTCAGAAAAATATTGAATATTTACTTACTTGCAAGTCCGGCAAAAGCCACATTGTACGAGTCAGAGACCTTTCTTTCACGAGAAACATTAGGAGCCCGTTTGGACATAAGAAAATTTTTATTTATTTTTGATTTTTTTTTTTTAAAATCAGTGTTTGACTATAAATTTTTAAATTTTCACTTGAAGATGAATTTTGAAAAATTTTAAGTTGTTTTCTAAAATTTTCACTCATATCACTCACAAAACTTAAAAAAAAATCAAAACTATATTCATGTCCAAACACAACTCTAATTGTCAAATACCATTTTCACTTGAAAAAAAATCATTTTTTTCGGAATTTTATAATTCTTATGTCCAAACGTCCACTAGAGATAGAACCAATAACTTCTTAAGGAAAAAAAAAACTGAAAAGGAGATCACAAAATAAGATCACTAATTATGTTTAAGTAAAAATTAAAAAGGAAAAGCTTATGGCTAAACGAGTCAATGAAGAGTTGACTTTTATATAACAGAAAAATAGTAAATTAATCACTAATGCTCAAGGCTAGATGCCAATTCAATATACGATAATGACAGACTAAGACATTAATATCACCTTTAATAAGATATTTTAGGGTATGGGTCCCAGATTGATCACGATACCCCCTTCCTCAACTAGGAATGTTCTATTCTTTCTCCATATAGGTAGCACCTTTATTTCTTAAGTATTTTTTTCGTGTACTAAATACATTTAATTCACCTAACCTATAGAGCCTAGACCTCAAAAGATTTTCCATAGCCTTTTCTAATGGTCCAAGTTATAATTTAGTATGGTTTAAATTTAAATGACACACTATCTTCACTTGTCTGTTTCAAAAAAAATGATATATTCTTACAATTAAAAATAATTTAACTTTAAACTATTTATTTTATCAATTTTATCTTTAATGAGAAACTTTAAGATTATAAATTATTAATTTCTTAAAATTCTGTACCGAGTCAATTAGGTCAAAAAAGAGCCCACGTTTTTCACGAGAAGATTAGTAGGTCCCACTCCTACATAACACTATCTGATGAAAGTTATGTCGTGTCCACTAGTTTGCTGTCATCCTATAAATGAAAATGTTTTTTGTCAATAAATTATTAGGATTAGTATGCAAACTCTTAATACACAAAGCAGAAGAATCAGTTGCTGTAAAGTGAAATGAAAAGAAGGTAGACAACTAGGGAAAGAATCATTCTTTCCCGAGTTTTCAAGACTGTTCTAATTTGGATCTCTTTGTAATATGCTTTTTAGAACATGATAAATGCAAACGAATAATACATAAACTAAAGTACTTAGTGATTATTGATTATTTCTTAGTGTGTCAAATTCTAATTGTTTAGAAAATATACCTCCGTAATGTTGCGTAAAAGTGTTACTCGGTCGGTACGGTATGGTATTTAAATATTTCAATTCGGTATTTTAGGTATTCGGTTTCGTAAAATGCTATATCAATATCGTGCCTAATTAAATTTTGTATCGTTCGGCTTTTCTCCTTTTGACTTCAGTTTATTCAGTTCGGCAACTTCAGTTTATTCGCTTTGAATACTAACTAGTGCATAGAGTCATAGACGGTAATATTTTTAATTAAAGTACCCAAAAGTACAAAATTAAAAACGTTTATTGACAAAAGTTTTGTCCAAAACTAGCTAATACCAACCTAGAGAGAGAAAACTTAGAGAAATGTGTTGTTACTTGCTTAGAGTTAATTGATGAACTTAGAGAATAAAAGAAAGTAAAATTTTAGATTTATTATATTTATGTTATAATATTGTGTAATATAATATATATTTCGGTACGGTGTTGTTGCACCATATCTTATACCAACTTTTTTTAAAATTTAAATCAAATACCATACCGGATATCAAAATATCGAATACCGAATATCAAAATTTTCGATTTCGGTAATTCAATATTTACCAAATTATGCACGGCCCTAATGTTATGAATCATTAGAAGGAAGCTTTGGCATAACTGGTAAAGTTGTTGCCACGTGACCACGAGTTCATGAGTTTAAACCATGAAAATAGCCTCTTTCAGAAATGCAGGATAAGAATGCGTACAATACACCCTTGTTGTCTGGCTCTTTCTTGAACCCACGCATAACGAGAATTTAGTGCACCGGACTGCACTTTTAATATTATGCGTTGTTAAGCTCTTAATCTTCTTGTTGAATATTCTAAGTTTTGCATCCACTACAAATATAAATGTATGCAAATAAACCATGTTGTCTAAGGTTGCTGATATAGCCTTATCCTGACCTCTTAATCATAGTCTCTTTCTCTTTCTCTTCCACCAAGCTTGTTTATGTTTAGCATTGTTATTCAAATCAAATTGTATGTTTTGTCATATTGTGTAGCGGTAAATAATGTAAATTGTTTCCAATGGATGCTAACAAACCTTATTGGTTTAAGGTTCTTAATTTAATATAATAATTAGTGAAGGTTGTAGCCATGTATGAATTTTAGCCATTTAGGTAATCCCAGCGTGGCAACGCCCACTACATCCAACTACCAAGATTCTCTATCATACATGTATCATTTCTCTACATTTCTTTATCAAACTGTCTATTTGAATTCCAAGACAAAATGGGTATATATTTTCCTCCAACTTGTTCTTATTTTATTTACCTTCTTGTTCTTTAATTACATGTGGCTAGCATGCATTAACTTATACATAGTTCATTAAAGATTCTATTTTTAGTTGGGGTTTTTACAATTTTTTGTCGCATTTTCCAAGTGGGAGTCAAAATCATACTTGTGCAAGTTGCCATTTTTTTGGGGTACAAATTTACTGTAGTTTTCTGGGAATGAAGCTTCCTCTTTCTTGTTGTGATGTGGCTTCTGCTTGTAAAGTTGTTATCTTTAGGACCTCTTGTTGAAAATCTTGAATCTTTCACCTTCAAATGTTGAGTTCTAACATTTTATCTTTATTTCTTGAAGAAATGGTGGTGTGAATTGATTTTCAAAAGTAGCCACTTTTTGGCCATACTGGTGATGGAGGCCAATTTACAAAGGAAGAGAGTATTTCTCTTGTTGTTTACATGGATTTGGGTGCCTCTAGCAGTTTTTGGAGGGGTTGGGAATAATGACACAGCAAATGCCACTGCTCCTTTATTTCCTCCTTCTTCTTCTTCTAGGCCAAGGGTGGTGAATATTGGAGCTTTATTCACAGCTAATTCTGTTATTGGAAACTCAGCAGAGCCAGCCCTTGTAGCTGCAGTTAATGATGTTAACTCAGATTCTACCATTCTCAGTGGAACCAAATTGAACCTCATTTTTCAGGATACTAATTGCAGTGGATTTGTTGGCACTGTTGATGGTAAAGGCTTTTCTCCTCTATGATCTTTTTTTGTATTTAATTATCAAATTAAGTAGTACCGCTGCTTCTTTTTTTATCTTTCCTTGAGCCGAGAATCTATCGGAAACCGCCTCTATACCTTCTCAAGTTGGGTAAGGCTGCGTACAAACCAGGGGCGAAGCCAAACTTTGGTTAGCCTTTGTAGGAAAATTACAGTGCGTATATAGGTAAAATATCCAGTTTTAGAGGTACATGACATATATTGAACACCCTTTATCGGAAACTTTTTTTTACTTCTTTCAAATTTGAACCCCCTCGAGGAAATTCCTGGTTTTGCCACAGGTATACACTACTCTCCACAAACACCACTTGTGGGATTACACTGGGTTTGTTGTTGTTGTTGTTGTTGTTGTAAATTAAGTAGTACCATACTTCATTCCCAGGAATATGGGCATCTTATCATTTGCAACATGATATCTTATAGCCTATACATATCCATTAATTTTTATAGCTTACTCAACTAAATTGTGATTGAGGTGAAGTTCTTTGATTAATATACATTCATTAAGTTTAGATTAAGACATGGTCATTTGGTCCTCTTTTATATATTGGTCGAATTTCTCATGGGGAGATTCAGAGTGAGGGAATTTTCATCATGCAGTAGCTTAATTTGAGAACTTAATGGGTTGTGGTAGAGGGTTGAGGGACTATTTTGGAAGTCTAAAAAGGAAAATTGCAAAAAGTTGTGCACTTTAGGCTGGAAATGGAGGGTGCTGTACTATTTTAGGAATTAGTGGAAGCATGTTTTAGTTCATGACCTGTTCTTGAATTCTCTCTATTGTTCAATGTCTTGGTACCAATATTGTTTCACAGACAAGATACTTGTTTAAGTTACTATTTACTATTGCCAATGTCTATTTCCTTCTTTTTTTTGCCTCTCTTAGTGCATCTTTGCTTTGTAGCTTTGCAGCTGATGGAGAAAGAAGTAGTTGCTACAATCGGTCCACAATCCTCAGGAATAGCACATGTCATTTCCCATGTTGTGAATGAACTTCAAGTCCCTCTTTTGTCTTTTGCCACAGACCCTACTCTATCAGCTCTGCAATACTCGTATTTCCTTAGAACTGTTCCAAATGATTACTTCCAAATGTATGCTATAGCTGATGTTGTTGATTATTTTGGATGGAAAGAGGTTATAGCCATATTTGTTGACGATGATAATGGTAGAAATGGGATATCTGTGTTGGGTGATGCCCTTGCAAAGAAGCGTGCCAAGCTCTCTTATAAAGCAGCCTTTTCTCCTGGAGCCAGTAGTAGTGAGATTGATGATTTGTTAGTCAGTGTAAACCTTATGGAGGCACGAGTATATGTTGTTCATGTAAATCCTGATACTGGGCTATCCATTTTCTCAAAGGCAAAGAATCTGGGAATGATGACCGGTGGCTATGTTTGGATCACTACTGATTGGCTTCCGTCCTTTTTGGATTCTTCAGATTCAGTTAATCCAGAAACTATGGACCTTATACAGGGAGTTGTAGCGCTTCGCCATCACACCCCAGATTCTAATATGAAAAAGATGTTTGCATCGCGATGGAAAAAATTTAAGGATGTTGAGACTTCAGGTTTTAATTCTTATGCACTCTATGCTTACGATACCATTTGGCTACTTGCCCGAGCTCTCGACCTTTTCTTCAAGGATGGTGGAAATGTTACCTTCTCTAATGACCCCAGATTACGTGATACAAATGGAAGTGCTTTGCATTTGTCATCCATGCAAGTTTTTGACCAAGGACAGAAACTATTTCAGATACTCGTTGGCATGAACGTCACAGGTCTGACTGGCCAGATACGGTTTGATTCTGAGAAGAATTTGGTTCGTCCAGCTTATGATGTTCTTAACATTGGTGGAACTGGATCACGTACTGTAGGTTATTGGTCAAACTACTCTGGTCTATCAGTGGTGCCTCCAGAGGTTTTATACTCAAAACCTCCAAACACTTCAACCAGTACCCAACATCTATACAATGTCATATGGCCAGGAGAAACTGTAACTCGACCTCGAGGATGGGTGTTTCCGCATAACGGAAAGCCTCTGCGAATTGCTGTGCCTTTCCGTGTTACTTTTAAAGAGTTTGTGCACAAAGATAAAGGACCTTCCGGAGTTAAAGGATATTGCATCGATGTTTTTGAGGCTGCGATAGATTTGTTGCCTTACCCTGTTCCTCATGTCTATATTCTGTATGGAGATGGCACGAGAAATCCCTCCTTCAAGAACCTGGTCAACGACGTCTTAACAGATGTGAGTTCTTTGATTGTGCTGTTGAGTTTTTAATCATTGACTAACTATGATGAAATATTTTGATGAGACCGACTTAAGATCGCTGTAAATTACTAGTTACTGCAATACGAATATTAATTTTGAAGTGTGAGTGCTTGTTAATTAACATCTATGATATATGAAGTAGATGTTCAGTTTTCTGATTGAAAGAGTTACAGTCTGTAGGGGGATAACATACTAATATTGATGCCTGAAGTTTTCTGCTTATGGAATCTTAAACCCACTGTGATTGTAAACGTTGTTGTTGCGTCAGCAAGTTCAGATAGAAGTTATCCAGCAGAATGAGTTACTTGTCCGCTTGCAAGTTGCAATTATGATGTGGTGCATTATGTTGTTAAGAGAACTAATTCCGTAAGATTCTTAAAGCTGGTTAAGAAGACTCTTCAAAGAAAGTTTATCAGTTAACGAGTTCCCTTACCAATTTAACATCTTGTGTGCTTGTTGGATAGGATTTTGTAAACAATGCTCCAAGATCAGTCTCCAATCTGTTCCTAAATCAGGGATATTTGTCCTTGATTTGTATTAGAGCTCAACGCAAAATGCGGAGCTGAAATATTTTTCATGGTTACTTATAAGGATACATTTTTCTTCTTAGAAATATGATGCAGCTGTTGGGGATGTCACGATTACTACAAATCGCACAAGGATTGTGGACTTCACACAACCTTACATGGAATCTGGACTTGTCGTAGTTGCTCCTATCAAAGAGATCAAATCCAGCCCGTGGGCATTCCTTAAGCCATTTACCCTCCAAATGTGGTCCGTAACTGGAGTCTTCTTTCTCTTCGTTGGAACTGTCGTTTGGATTCTTGAGCATCGACATAATCCTGAATTCCGTGGTCCGCCAAGGCAGCAGCTTGTTACAGTGTTTTGGTTAGTAGCTCAGTCTTATAACCTTTTTTTATTATTATTAAGAACATTTTGCATTTGGTCAAAACATAATGACTCTTTCTTTAGCCAAAAAAGTTAAAACTCCTGGTGGCATCATCAATGCAGTGAAAAATCATCGTTTTACTCGAATCATTGTACTAATAGGATGTATTGATACTGGTGCTAAGATCCTTTTTATTCTTTCAGGTTTAGTTTCTCAACAATGTTTTTCGCACACAGTACGTACATTCTCTTCGATTTGGTTTTAAGATCTTCCGAACATATTTGGACAGGGCGCTCTTCCTAGCATATCTGACACTCTTCTATTTATAATAGGAGAAAACACAATGAGCACCTTGGGACGCTTAGTGCTCATCTTCTGGCTCTTTGTCGTTCTAATTATCAACTCGAGCTATACAGCTAGCTTGACATCTATCCTTACAGTGCAGCAGCTGTCGTCAGGAATTCAAGGAATTGACAGTTTAATTTCAAGTAGTGATCCGATAGGAGTCCAGGACGGGTCATTTGCATATAATTACCTCATTGAAGAGCTAGGTGTTTCAGAATCACGGCTTCGTATATTGAAAACTGAAGATGAATATGTCAGCGCCCTCGAGAAAGGTCCACAAGGTGGTGGTGTTGCTGGCATTGTCGACGAGCTCCCTTATGTTGAGCTCTTCTTATCCAACAACAAATGCATATTCAGGACAGTAGGGAAGGAGTTCACTAAAGGCGGATGGGGCTTCGTAAGTTTTTCTTTTCCTTCGCTTTACTATAAATGTCACAACATATTATTGCACGTGTGAAGGAGCCTTGGCGTAACTGGTAAAGTTGTTGCCCTGTGACTAGGAGGTCACCGGTTCAAGCCGTGAAAACAACCTTTTGCAGAAATGCAGGGGTAAGGCTGCGTACAATAGTCCCTTGTAAACTGGCCCTTTCCCAGACTTAGTGCACCGGGCTTTACGAAATATTGTTGCACGTATATATTCATATTATGCAAGGATTGATGTACAAGCAATCCAATCTACATTAGCTGATCTTCACTGTCGATGACCAGGCATTTCAAAGGGACTCTCCGCTGGCTGTTGATCTGTCAACTGCGATTCTTCAACTGTCAGAAAACGGTGATCTCCAAAGGATCCATGACAAATGGCTAACGAACAACGGATGCTCTTCACAAAACAACCAAGTTGATGATACTCAGCTTTCTCTCAAGAGCTTCTGGGGCCTATTTCTCATATGTGCCATCGCTTGCGTCCTTGCTCTTATAGTGTTTTTCTGCAGGGTATACTGTCAATTCCGGAGGTATGACCCCGAGCCAGAGGAGCCGGAGATTAGTGAACCTGAATCTGGACGACCTAGTAGGCGTACACTCCGCTCCGTTAGTTTTAAGGACTTGATTGATTTTGTCGATAGAAGAGAAAGTGAAATTAAGGAAATACTCAAGCGTAAGAGTAGTGACAACAAGAGACATCAAAGTCAGAGCTCAGATGGGCAGCCAAGCTCGCCTGTTTGAATCAGAGATTTACTGTCGGGTTCCCCTAGGGTGCGGCCTTTCCTCGGACCCTGCGTGAACGTAGGATGCTTTATGTCTCGGGCTGCCTTGGTTATCTCTTTCTCAATGCACCTATGCATGTATAATTTATTCTTGAATTACCTCATTTCACACACAGAAAACTAGGTATATTAGAAAGAAAAAAATTAGTTTTGTATACTAGTAGGAGAGAAAGAATAGATGGAAAAACATGGGTACATGAATACTAATGAGTGTCGTAAAGTGATAATTATTAACATTTTGATTTGCTTGCTTTTTCAGTAAGTTGAGTAAGTCCTTCACCTCTCTTTGCATTGTCGTGTAAGAAGTTTCAAAGGAACCTATAGTGATCGTGGCTATTCACTCCAACACTAAAAGTTTTGAATTAAATGTTCAGATTATTTCACGCATTACATATCAAATTATCAATAAGTATAATGTATTCCAACTAATTAATCATTAGCTCTATATCGTAACGTTAATACATAATAGCTGATTGGTGACACGATGATTTAATCAATAAAATTGTTTACCAAATAATGTCGAGTACGGGTGGCAAGGTAAGCCCAAATCCATTCAACCCTGCCCAAGGTTGGGGCCACTCATTGACTTTGCTCATTGTTGAACAAAGGGTGTAATTTGGGCCGGGCCCGAGCCTAAACGGGCTTCGTGGGCCGGTCCTAAGTGGGCCCGGGCTTCGTGGGCTTTTTTGTAGGAACTGTTCCGGGACCACGAACTAATGGTCCCGGGCTAAGTGGGCCTATGTGGGCTGGTCCCGGTCCTATGTGGGCTAAGTGGGCCGGGCCCTTTTTTTAAAAATTTTTTTTAGCTAAGACAATTCCTTGTAAATTATATTATAGATGACTTAAATTTTTTAATTTCAAATTTAAACACAAAAATATTGTAAAAAGATATTCAAAGCAATTCGTTATACTTTTTATTATAGCATTAACAAAACATGGCAATATCTTTCTTAGTTTTCCTCCTCCCATATGATGAGCACAACAAGGTGCTAATACTACCATTGAGAAGAAAAAGAAACTAATCAAGATGTGCCAAAATACAAGTTACATATTAATTTACATGGTATCTCTTATAAATTTCATAAATCCTTCAAGGTTCGGAGGAATTTTCGCTGGTGGTGGCGGAAAAGAAGCTTGGTCATCACCGCTTCCGGGCGAAGCAGCATCCTCCGCAAGTTCAGCTAGCATTTCTTCGTAAGCTTCATTTACCTCTGGTTGTGATTCAGCAAGTCCAAAATTTCTTCGTTCTGAACGGATCCAATCTCTGAAAGATTTTTCCAAGCTCTCCCTCATAGACGCTCTATAATCACTGATTTGAAGTCTTGCTTGACTGAAAGCGCTCTCAGATGCCATTGTTGAAGCTTGAATAGTTAAAATGTCTCGAGCCATCCTTGAAAGAATCGAAAAGTGTTTTTCTTTGTCCTTCCACCATTCTAAAATATTAAAGGAGCCGTCGGGATTCACATCCTCAATTCCCTGTGATAAATAAACTTCAAGCTCATTTAGTTGTGAACAATCACTAGTACTAGAACCTTGAGAACCCTTGAACCCCGCCCAAGCACTAAGTGCTCTTACTCCCGCAGTTTTTTTAGATGATTGAGAACTAGAAGAAGTAGAAGTTGGAACATTTGGTCTAGCATGTTCTAATGCAATTTGATAAGCACTATAAATAGTTTGAGCATTTATTTTAATTGAGGCTATTTCTTCCGAAAGCGTAGACAACTCCTCATCAAGTGCTAATTCATTATAAACAGTTTCATACCAAAATTGAGGTCCCCTCGGCCAAGGCTTTCATTTGAAGATATTTGACTTTATCTCTAGGGTATATCAATGTGTCTAGACAAAGCCCCCC
>ML316214.1:0-38454 GCA_005239505.1 Nicotiana paniculata | reverse complement strand
CCCACCCCCCCGACCTCTAAAATATTTAAAAGCTAACTCTTTGCCACAAGTTTTACACTTAGCCTTTTTTTCTCTTAGTTGAATAAAAAATGGCCAAACAGTAGATGTTTCGCTCCGTTTAGAAGGTTGTCTAGAAAAAGTATGGGTAATAACAAGAGGGTCAGACATGCATCATTTTGATTGTTATTAGTTGAGTTAACTTCTTCAACAATAGGACTAGTGAGTGTATCGTCATCCGATTGCGTTTCATCAAAATCTATTTCTTCATCATCATTTTCCTCATCATTTTCATCAATAGTTGGATTACTATAAAGAGCATTCATATATTCATGGTTTAATTGTTCACCTGGTGCAATATCATGGTAAAATTGACTATCAATAAATTGTAATAAAGTATTATCGCTATCAAGAATAGCAGGTGTAGGACGAGTCACAGGTTTGGGTCGGGTAGCCGGGAAAAGTGGAGGAGGAACAACTTAGCCACTAGATTCACCAATCTTGAATTTTTCTTTACTTTTACTAAATATTTTTTTAAAGAATAGGCCATCTTAATTATAATTATTCAAAGTAAAACAAACAAAACTATAATATTAATACTTAAGAGTTGGAACGAGTTTACTGAATTGACGAACAACTTGTTGAAAATTAATTATTGTTGAAGACTTGAAAACTTGAATACTTCAATTCACCAACTTCACAATTTTTCACAAATTGCAACAATAAAGTAAGCAATTATAGAAGAAAATTAGAGAGATGGATGATTTTGTGAGAAAAATGAAAGAATAAGGGGGTATTTATAGTTAAAAATAGGAAAAAAGCATAATTATAAAAAGTTTGGGGTTAAAACAAAGCTGGGGGGTTAAATGGCTATTTTATAAATAGCCAACGGTTATTTTGACAAGTAAAACGACCATTTTTTAAATGCCATAACGGCTAGAAACGGCCATATTTGGCTGAATTTTTTTGAAAAAAAATAGCCGTTGGGCCTGTTTAGGCTTGTTTAGGACCAGTCGAACCAGCCCACTTCCCACCCGGTCCCGGTCTCGCGGGCCTCAATCATGGGACTGGCCCACTCCCAGGCCCACCCGGTCCCGGTCCTATCCGGTTAGGACCGTTTAGGCCCACAACTCATGTGGGCTCGCGGTCTTGGGCCGGTCCCGATCCTAACCGGCCCACTTGCCAGCCCTAGAATAGCACGCAAAAGACAGCCTGGAAAGACAAAGACATGATTTCAACATAAAAGGCGGTGGATGAGCCGTAGGTGCCAAAGAAAAATGACAAGAAGCCCGAAAAAAAAGCAAAAAAGGACATAACCTCCAATATGATAAACAGAATAAAATCATATCGAGGTCCTAATCATACGACTTTGGGATGATGTCTTTCAAACGTGGATTCATGTAGAACATCGCGCCACCATACGAACATGATATATAGGATAAATATGAGGCCCAACTGAGAAGTGTTGCACCTCCTTGAAATGAGTCGTGCCCCCGCCTTAAAGGATCCCAACTCATTACCCTCATTTCCAACTTATTCGTGGTTTTAAGATGCTTTTGACTATTATAAAAACTTATTTGTAGACCAAGGCGAGGGGTCATCTTCGGCAACCAACTGGTAGAGCCGTCCTCCCTGCCCACACTCTCCATAATGAAAGTACGTTGAAAACAGAGATGCCGCAAGCAAAGATCATATCGCCTAATTAACTGCAAGTTGAATAAGCTATGGCCCTCTTTAGATCATTCTGTAATATTCCAGTGGTTGTCGCAAGGAATGACGTCATAGCTCAGTAATATTCATTCATGGTGGCCAGGCGGACCGTTCTAAAGACGAAGGGCCCTAAGAAACCCGAAAAGAAAAAAAATCAATATAAGAACTACAATTAAGAAAGTATAAGAATAAGAAGAATTGTTTAAGTACGGTAATCGCTTCTTTTTTTCGGTATGCCGCTCCACGAGCAAAGAGTGTCACGCACGAGCGGAGTAAAAAGAAAGCAAGAGGAATTCTTCTCTTTTTTGGGGAGAAATCCTTTGATCGCGTATTGAATATAGATCCATGTCTTTCTTATTCCACTAGCTAAGACCAAATTCTCAACGATGAAACCTAGAAATCGATCACTAATCCAATTTGAGTACCTTTGCAGGATAGACCTCAACAGAAAATTGAAGAGTAACGGCAGCAAGTGATTGAGTTTAGTAGTTCCTCGTATAAAATTATTGACTTTAGAGATATAGTAATATGGAGAAGACAAAATTATTTCAAGCACCGACAGAACCAGAAGTGCCCTTCTTTCAAGGAGAGTCATCGACTTCCAGGAAAGAGTAGAAGAATGGAACCTATTATGGGACATACAATGCATTACAGACGTATGATCATTACGCTTCAACCAGGTTCGCTGAATGTGGCTCATAACCGGTACCGGTGCAGTGAGGTATTCCAATTGAGATTCCCGAACTTTGATGATTATCTAGTCGTATCTAAACCAGTGAGACATCTCAATTCTTCAATATCTTGTTCATTCGCAACAAAATATTTTCTTTTTGCGTCGGTTAAAAAAAATTGCTTTTTGGGGAAGATTTACTATTTCAACAATCGAGTCACAGGTATCTAACATATTCATACCTAACGATTTTTACAAAGTGGTGACGAAATGTATAACTTGGACAAATCTTTTCATATTCCAAGTTCATACGATCCATTCGTTCGTAGAGCTATTTACTCGATCACAGACATTTCTGGAACACCTTTAGCAGAGGGGCAATAGTCAATTTTGAAAGAACTTATTGTCAACCTCTTTCAAATATGAATCTATCTGATTCAGAAGGGAAGAACTTGCATTAGTATCTCAATTTCAATTCACACATGGGTTTGATTCACACTCCATGTTCTGAGAAAGATTTATCATCTGAAAAGAGGGAAAAAAAACGAAGTCTTTGTCTAAAGAAATGTGTAGAGAAAGGACGGTTTGACTTAACCCGTCTCAACCCATCTAAATTCGGATGATTTTAGCCCAAATTAATTCATGAGCAACTATGCTAAAATATTTTTAAAATAATTCTTTTTTGTTTGATATGTTATATATGACTAAAAGAAAAAAAATCTTATTTGGTAATTAAGCAATTTATAAGAAAACAACACATACTAATTAAAGTTTGATAAAAGTTGGACGAATTTGACTATCACTCAAATGTTAGCCCATCTTGACCCAGCTCATCTCAACCAAACAAATTTAAAACAATTTCTAAGGGACTTTTCTTTAACGACTGCGGTACAAATAGAAATTGTGGAGTCTAAACATGGGAGAAACAGAGTTCTTCAAAAAAAAAAAAAGCACTATTTATCAATCAAACACCGAAAGCTCTTCTTCAAAATTTTGAAACAAATCAAATGACTTTATGAAATTGCGTCCATACTTTCACATATTATGATTAGTTTAGGAGCATCTTTACTTTTCACATATATTTTTCTGAATATATCACAATTATACAGGAATTTATCTCTTTATCTCTTTGTAGCTTATTTAATTAATTGTTTATTTATGCTTACGTTATTCTTCAATTTGAGGAAGACTATGTATTCAAAAGAATAGCTCCCCACGAAACATAAACATGTGTGCACGCACATGGCACCTCATTAGAGGCATAATAAACTTCCAAATTAGTGGATGGAAAAATCGGAAAAAAGAAAAAGACGAATATATAAAGATGTTTTAACGAATCAATGCCACTCACATGCATTTATAAATTTATTTTTCTTTTTCAAACCTATTAAATTATTTAATAACAACAATAATATACTCAATCTTATCTCACACCATGGGGTCTGAGTATTAAATTATCGAATGTCAACTAGTAAACTAGATTAACTAATTTAATTAGTTCAATGTCTCCTCGTTAGATTCGTAGCCCGTAGGGGACCATGGAGAATCAAATAACATTACGTGATTGTTGATTGTATATACTTGAAAATTGAAATGAAGGGTCCAATTGTTTTTTCTCCCTTTTCAAATAAAAAATGTAAAAGAAAAAAAAAACCTTTTCATTTAATGGTTGCATGATTTGTTGGCAATAATTTTGTAGTAAATTTTACCTCCTATAACAAAAGTATACACTTTATTTATTATAAATTAAAATTATTTTAAAATATTATTTTTTAGCTACCTTTTATATTTTATAGAAAAATAAGTATTTATGGTATATATACTACTATTGAGGCATGAAATATGCTATATATGTTTTTCCTCTCTTAGACAACTGAACATACCTATTTTTAAGGTGATTGTTGCTACTGTATTCATGAATACATGACGCGAATACATGTGGGTACAACTGGAATGCCATGATTTTAGGCGCTTTTTGCTAATGTATTCATGAATACAGCAGCGCGAATGCATGTGAATACATGCTCGTCCAGCTAGACTGCCCTGATTTTAGGATTTTTTTGCTGTTGTATTCATGAATACATAGCGCGAATACATGTGCTGGACTACCCTGAGTTTTAGGCGCTTTTTGCTGTTGTATTCGTGAATACAGCAACGCGAATACACTTAACAACTGAATAGTAATTATAGGAAGTAATTACGTATATGATAGCTATAGAAAGTTAATAGCCACTAAACAACAGTGATTTCTAAAAATTTCTCCAACTTGTATACACATGAATTGACTTTTCTATCATGTACTTTAGGTCATTACGTCAGTAATTTCTCATTCTTTATTTACTCGATTTTTTTTTAGTCGGTCACTAATGTAGTCCGACTAAAAAGAATAGAAATGATGAATTAATGAGTGACTTTGCGTTCATTCACTAGTATTTGACATGTAGACGTGTACATAAATTTTTTAACCATTAGATCTAACTCCATTTAAACATTATTCTGAATCTTATATCTATCTTATCTACAATTACATTTTATTTTCCTCACAATCTTGCTACCAAAGCAGGAGTTGAACAATAAAATGCAATAAATAAAACGAAAGACTAATAGATATCTGACGAAGATGTTAAGTTCTTAACTATAAGATTATTTAATAAGAAGATCACTACTAGCTTTTTCTTGCAATGGCGGAGGGATACATATTCAAATATTCAGGCGTGACGTCCTTGGATTTTTTGAATCCCCATGTCAAAGTTTCTAGCTCAGCCACGGCTACTTTATTCCAGAATATAAGCAAATCAAACAATTGTCATGAATTGATAATTTATAAAAGAGAGAAAATAATTTGTTGCTATTAAATTAAACTATATCAATAATAGTATAATAATTCAAAGAAAAATTCAGTAATCAAAGTCTACAATTTAATTTGCAGTGACCTAGTAGATCCACAAACAACGGGAAAAAGAGAAGTTAGATCCACAAACAGTTTTCCTCATTCCAAGAACTACCAATAAATCTACCATAAATTATTATCAAATAACTCCTTCAAACCGCAGTACAAGTGTAGAATAGATAAAGACAAGGATACATCTTAACATATTCTGACTTTTTCGACCCACAAAATCAGTCAACTCTTTCCCCATAACGCCGGCAACCGTTACTCCTCCAATTGTCCTTAACCCCATAAATGTTAAAAAATTAAAAATTAATTAATTAGATAATTTATACTAATAATTAGTATAAGGAAAGAAATATGAGTGTGTAAATGAGTCTTGCTTTCACTTTCATGGCCCAGAGCAGAAGCTCCTCTTGAGGCCGTCCACCACTTAAACTCATTCAAAAACCACCGTACCATAAAAGAATAAAATGACGAAGCATTTACTGCTTTGCTATAGAAGAATGTTTAAGCTGAACAAGAAAAAGAAAATAATTTGCAAAGTTTCAAAACTTCAAAAGTATGTGAAGTCACTTTGGAACCAACTTGTTGGTTGCTGTATAGGCAAATCCATTAAGTATAGGCAATTGTCACGACAACATTCCTCTTCCTCTCCTACCACCACCACCACCACCGCGCCGCCTTCGCCGTCGGGCGAGGCTGTCCGCGACGGTGGCTTTAATATGAAATGCTGCTGTGATCACTCTAAGGAATCTTTGGAGGATTTGGTTGCATTGAAGATATGTCTCATGGGTGATAACCAAATTGGCAAGACAAGTTTCCTGGTTAGTGTTATAGTAATAATAGTGCTCTTCCGGGAGGTCAGGGGTTCAAGCCGTGGAAACAGACTCTTGCAGAAATGCAGGGTAAGGCTGCGTATAATAGACCCTCATAGTCTGGCCCTTCCCGGACCTTGCGCATAGTGGGAACTTAATGCACCGACTTTCTTTTGATTGAATGATTTTAATTTTTTTCATCTAATGTTGATTGAAGACAAAGTACGTAGGAAAGGAAACAGGAGAAGAAAACTTTTCAACAAAAGGGTTAAATCAAATGGATAAAATTCTGTGTGTTAAAGGAGCAAGGATCTCCTATGGTATCTGGGAAGTCCAAGGTAAATAAGCATCCAACAACTTTTTTTGGTTAGTTGTGAAAAGGGTAGCCAAAAATTAGGGAGCTAAATCTGTAAATATGTAAATTTGACTGAAATTACTTAGAAATAATAATGCAGGTGATGTGTCTGCATCTACTCAAATTCCAATCGCTTGTAAAGACTCAGTAGCAATGTTATTCATGTTTGATCTGACAAGTCGGTGTACACTGAAGAGGTAATCATATTTTTCATGTCTTCTTATTATGAAAAAGAAACAAGTAAGAGTATTATAAACTAGTTTTTGAACATATTTTCTTGTCTAAAATTGTTTTGCTGATCAATTACAGTGTTATTAGCTGGTATCAACAAGCACGACAATGGAATCAGGTAGAGTTAGGAGACCCTTCCTTTCTGTTTCTGTCATGATTTGGATTTTCTTATTCTTATATTTTTCTTCTATGTAAATTGCTTAAGGGTTTATTGGCCTGAAATAGCTTTGTTCATTTCAGACGGCGATTCCAGTAATAATAGGGACAAAGTTTGATGATTTTGTGCAATTGCCATTAGATTTGCAATGGACCATCGCAAGTCAGGTATCTGCTTCATTCTTTAATGAACCCTCTAAAGATTGTAATTGTCGCTAGAAAAGATGGATAAAGATTGAAGATGAGACTTGGAGCAACGGTAAAGTTGTCTCATGTGTGACATATAGATCACGTGTTCGAGCTGTGGAAGCAGCCACTAATTCTTGCATTAGGATAAGTTGTCCATCACACCACTTGGGGTGCAGATCTTCCCAAGACCCTGTATGAATGAAAAACTGCCTTCAAGGGCGGAGCTAGCATAGAATTTGCAGGTTCGGCCGAACCCAGTAACTTTGGTCTAACTTTGTATTCGTCTTAAAATATTCAATTAGAATACGTATAAATTGTTAATTTAGAACCCAGTAACATAAACAAATTAGAATCCCGAATTCATAAAGTTCAAATCCTAGCTCCGCCTCAGCGCCTCTGATTACCTTATGCACCGGGCTGACTTTTAAAGACGGATACATTTTGATATCAACACCTTGTAGGAGTATGGAGGGAGTGAAGGCGTGGGTTTCAAAGATAAGGAAAAGTCATACGGCAGATGTAACACATGGACAAGGAATTGAAATTGATAGTCTGAGCAAAACCCACCATTCAGTTATTGGGAACATAAATAGAGATACTTATTCCTTCTGTATCTTTTATTGTTCTGAACTACTGGATATGTATTTAGTAACCATATTTTTGTTGATTTTGGGTAGATAATGAAAAGGAATTGATATTTACAGCATTCAATGTGATTTTGAACAGGCAAGAGCATATGCAAAAGCACTGAATGCAACACTATTCTTCTCAAGTGCAACATACAATATTAATGTCAATAAGATCTTCAAGTTCATCACAGCCAAGCTCTTCAACTTGCCCTGGACGTTGGAACGTAACCTCACCATTGGAGAACCAATCATTGACTACTAGTTTTACTTCCATTTTGTATTTAAAAAGAGAAAAAAAAAGCAGTAAACTGATCAATGACCGTAGATATGAAAAATCCACAAAACCCCAGGAAAAGGAAATGATTCTCAGTCAACCAGTCACTGGATTTTGTTAGTATTGCTACAACCAGTGAAAATTCGGGTTGCCTTCATATGACATCTTATGCAATGGAGAAAATTTTCTTTATTATTTCATTCTTGCTGTATATAATGACGTTCATATTGCATGTTCTGCAAATTTTTTAGAATATAGGGTTTACTACCTTCTACTCAAGTTCATTGATCACATTATGAGCCATACTTCTATAACATTACCATCAATGAAGTTCCAATGGACAAGTTAGAGATGCCAAACATGTTAAGAAAATATCATATAAAAACAGTAGAACGAAATCCTATGAATTTAAAGGCAAAAAATAATCGAATATATACAAACAGGAACAAGCATACATCAAAGTAAACGCAACAAAGAGAGAGACAGGAGTCAGGACACCGAGGAATGAAATCTCCACCGTATCAGAAACTCACAGGATAGAAGTTGCAACCGGAGTCCATTCAGTAGTCGCCAACAAACATAACAAGCAGAATAGTGTAGTATCTCGAAGTTCTATCTATATCATCATTTTAGATTAGATATCTGCCCTTATTAGAAAACAGAATATGAACTTTCAATCTTCATTGGGGGAATATTTTGATGGGAGCAACCTTCCAAAGTGCAGATTCCTATCGTCAAGTAACACAACCTAGAGCGACAGGATAGTAAACAACCTTATTAGAGGTTTAGATTACAGCTAAAGCAAGGCTCTATTCAAGGTGCACTTCTCTCTTGAGGGGCTCCAACTGCAAGTAATAGAATGGCTCAGTTGGCTCTTCCCTGCATAACCATGTTGCGTAGAAAGTTAGATAGGCCTTTTCTTTATCACGATAGGAACATAAATTTATACCAGTTGGTTTGGAGGATGGTCATCCGTATGGATGACATGGGATCAAATCCCCCCTCAATACCTTCTGGGTTGAAACTGTCGCACAGGGCTTGCCTAGTGCGGTTTACATCCCCTGTGTGGTTTGCAGGCTTTACACAGGAAGAGGTTTACCCAGTGCGCACAAAGTGCTCACCACAGAATGCTCCCCTGTGGCAGAGGTTGTAGCGGCTGCGGGTTTCCCCTCTTACCAAAAAAAAACATAAATTTATACCAACTGAAAGCAAAATAAGAGAACTTCCAATTAATTGCTTGGAGTTATATTTGGCACTTCATTTTAACTGTATTTTTTTGTTTCTTTTTTTCTTACTTATACGATTCCTACTTGTTTGTTTCTTTCAGCGTTGGAAAATTATCTCTTTAGCCTCAATCACAACATATTTAACAAGCGGATTTTTGAGGATTTGAATGCTATTTGACATACCCTCGAAGTATTCTTCAATATTTACTGTATCTTTTCCCCGATTTCTCGCCTTCTCTTAGTTTCTCTCTTCAAGTTTACCCCTTTCTCTCTCCAACCCCCTGAAAAAATCTTCCTTCCACATGATTCGTCTTACCACTTTCAAAGATGTTGAGACTGAAATTCATTGCTGTCACGAGTTGTTCTTTTGCAACATCTAAGCTCAGGCACCAAACAGCCTAGTTCATGATTGTCAAAACTTGACACTTGGCTCCAAAGATTTTAGTGCTTATGTGACTTCTGCATATAAAAGCTTTGGCTTTTTTGTATTATGTATTAACAATCGGCACGACTACAGATTTTTTGATATAAATGACAGTTTTTTCGGGTTTTATGTAGACTAATTGTTCAAGATTTTCAACTTTACTACAAGATCTCTTTATGGACAAACGGAAAAAAAAATAAAGTAAGCCAATATTTAAATTTGAAATTTAATACTACCTCCGGTCCAAAATAAGTGATTTTTTGGCTTTTTTTTTGTGGTCCAAAATAAGTGATTTTTTCGAGATTTCAAGAATGAATTAATTATTTTTTTCCTACATTGCCCTTGGAGTAAATAATGTTGGAGTATTTGTTAGGAGTGTTTATGTGAAGAGATAGTAAAGGTTAATATGGTCAATTTCATTGCTAATTAATGTTAAAAATGAAAACAACCAAAAAACACTTATTTTGGACCGGAGGGAGTATTTATAAGAAGATGATTGTTATGTGTTAGATGACAGAGAATGACATAACACCACAACCTTTCAGAGTAGATCTATGGATGAATTAAAGCTTACCCAGGCTTCGAACGCATGCACCGCCAGAATAGCTTGAAAGGCCCTGGTATCGTTTTAAATGGATTGCCCTCAAAACAAGCCTGCATAATATTAAAAATACTTCAGCTGAAAACCCAAAGATAAACAAGCACAAAATGCTATGATGTACATGTGCACTGGTAGTACTACAGAATCTGCAACAGCAGTGGCGAATTTCAGAACATTCAAAAGAGTTGAGTATCTGATTTTGGAAATAGGGGCAGAATGTAACCAATGAATAGATACGGGTATATCGAACTTATACACCCCCCACCCCCCTCCCCACACACAAACCCTAATTTTTTAATGGTAGATTATACATTGATTATACACAGTTAAACATTATACTATTACATATGAATTATATTTACAATTTTACATCATACATCCACAAACTATTTTTAGTTTAAGAGATTATTTGGGCGGCTATTTGGGTTAATTCTTCTTTTTTTAATTCCATGAGCTATAGTACAGCTATTTAAAGGCTTTATGTTTCTTTTTAGATGAAAGTGCAATTTGGTCTATAAGCTGAAACAGATACAATTTTTTCCAGAGCTAAGTTTCTTCTAGTAGCTCAATTTTTTGCAGTGAATCAAAAAAGCAGATAATGGCCCATTACTATGGATGCTTCAAGTCTTTCTTTTTATTTAATCCACTTGTTGTAGCAGTACATAATATGTAGCTTTCTCATTGCTTATAACTTATAAGTAAACTATGCGGTAGAATATCAGGTTCTGAAATACCTAAGCAACTAAGCATTCATTAAAGCAAACAAAATCGGAAGTAAAAGTTGACATCTACGACTTTTTGGTGAAACTTGTGTTGTTTAAACAACCTTACTTTAGGGAAGAAATTCTAAGTGGGATTCCCGATTTATTCTCAGTCTAAAGAACAACTCTTGAATTGTACAAGCGTCATCTTTCATCCTTTCCTACTTCTTTGGCCCTCTAAACCACCATATTCCCATGCTCAAGCCAGTACTCTGTTGTTAAAGTCACAAACATCAGGATTCTTCCCTAAGCATTATCACTCTTCTTTTACCTACTTGTAGACTAGTGAACCATCCCTTTTGCACCTAGGTTTAGCATCATGGATTTTACAGTTAGACAGTAGAGCTAAATGCACTGCTAGGGGAAATGCAAAGACTGCATACGGCAGATTTGATATGGAGTAGTGTGGCACAAGCCAAAACAAAGGTTTTTGTTGTGGCTGGGAGCTCAAGGGAGACTACTAACAAAGGAAAGGCTGGTGAAGTTGCAGATTTATGTGGATAATGTGGAGAACTGAAACAAGTCAATAATTATTTGTTGAATGCAACTGGATAAGAAATGTTCGTGCTGAGATGGCTTGGTGTACAATTGCAAGAAGGAGACATAGCGAGCACAATGAACAACATCAAAAAGAAGAATTGGAAACAGTTAAAGAAAGAATTGGTTGCAGTAACAATGGGAGTTGTCTTCTACCATACGTGGAAGGCAAGAAATTGGAAGATCTTTAAAGGAACTAATGTAAATAGTGTAGATACTGCAGAACAGATTAAGCAGGAAATGTTAGTTAGATTAAGTAATATCCATAAGTCAAGGAAGGCCAATAACTGTAGAGAATTTTTGAGGAATATCACTAATGTATAGCTTAGTTTGAGATGGAGCATTCATAGATCCTTTAAGGAGGTAATTATGATGTAAAGTGCTCAATAAGTGTAATCATTTGGTCGATCAATGGTAATATTCAGAATGTTACCAAAAAAAAAAGTAGAGCTAAATGGTTCTTAGATGACCTCATCTTTTAGCAAAATCCCAAAATCAGTCAAGTGTATGGATTGTAGTCTCCTTATATGCTCCTGAACAATACGCACCACTTGAGCAATGTTTTAAGATTTGAGTTTGGTCCAAAGTCCATTTTAAACATGATATCAGAGCAAGAGCCGGGTTTAGGCATGTGGTAAGTCAAAACCCAAGATCAGTCTTTTTTCTCATTTTTAGAAAATGACAAAATGGTCGAAACAGCTTTCAGTGTTCAAACTCCAGGCTCTTACCACAAATCCAAGTTAATATGAGTTTTTTAGGATCTAATAGGGAAACAGTTAATCAATTAGACTAAAATGCCAACAAGAATACACATAAAGAGTCATGAATCAGTATTGATATAAAAAATCAAACACAACAACAATAATTTAATAAATCTGCAGGGCGAAATTCTGACTTGGAAGGGTAAATAGAGAAAAGGGGTTTAAAGAGAGGGGTTTAGAATGAAGACCTGAACAACATCCTCGACGCGGTCGTTGCATCGATGGGCCTTAGGTTGTCTGGTATCACCCTCAGGCAAACCCCATGGACTCTCTCTTCTGGGCACTGTTCTCTCACTCATCTTCCTTCTCTTCTGTCTCTTAACGTATCTTTCGAGTTTCAGCTAACCATGGAAAATTTAGGACTATCTTTGTTTTTCCTCTTGAATCGAGTAGTTCGGGTCGGGTTCGGTCTATTAACAGCTTGTTTGTTGTATTGTATTTTATGTATTGTTCTTTTAAATATCATATTTGTTTTGATTGTTACTTAAATTTTATTGTATCGAATCGTTAAATATATTGTTACGTAATAACAAAATATACCACTTTAAGTAATGATAGATTTGGTGTGGTGGCGTCATTACTGATAGATTTGGTGTGGTGGCGTCATTACCTTACTTTTTCCCCTCATTTCGCCCTTCTTTATTATTAAATAATCATATTTTATCCTAACTTTTTATATAATAATTCTACTTTGTATCTTATTTTTTCTTATAATGTTGCAAGTTTATTCTTCATATTCTTGGTACGAAACATCATGAAACGTTGTCAAACGATACAATCTATCCAAACATTATATTTATCAACAATACAGTACAATACAATACGATACATTATGAAACAACATGTAACAACCATTCAAACAAGCTGTAAATAGGGCAATTCAAAACCGTAAACCGAACCGAATCGATGGCTTATTGGCTTATTGGTATCGGATCGGAGCAATGGATGGTGAACAGATTGAGATTTTATAATTAACGGCTTATCGGTTTGGAGGCGGATTACTCAATTTTCTTATCGGGTAAACCGTTAACCTATTAAGAATTTTTATATTTACACTTTTACCCTTATGTATATAAAGTACTATTGAAACCCTAAATGCTTAAATCCTTAATTTCTATTTTCTAATTCTCAATTGTCTGCAACTACCAGAGGCAGAGAAGTCGTCAGTATCGTCTCTCTCTTGAACTGAGAACTGAGAAGTCGAAAAATTAAAATATCAATTATTAATATGTGTATGTTCATATGAGTAGCCTTGATGGTATTAAAAATTTGGTTAATACGTGTATGACAGTATGAGTAGTCTTGAAGACGCTTCAATTAACAAATATTGTTTGGTTAGATCTTAGATGGTATTTAAAATTTGGTATTGATTTGAAACTGTATGGTATTGATTGAATGATTGTTTAAAAAATTTCTATTTGATTTAGCCGATAAGTCGCCTAATAACCTCTCGATAATCGTTAATCTGATACCAATCCGCACGTTGTCTTATTTGATGGCTAGCGGATTACTATATTTATAATCCGATAATCGTTAAGCCGAATCGTTAAGAATAATTATCCGCCTGATTCGTCCGATAAATACCCCTACTATTAAATAGAAGCAATGGACCATCTTTAATCCAAAAGGCAAGAGCGGGTTGCTCAAGTGATGAGCACCCTCCACTTTCAACCAATAGGTTGTGAGTTCGAGTCACCCAAAGAGCAAGATATGGAGCTTTGGAGGGAGAGAATTAAAAAAAGGTTGATTGTTACGGAGGGGTGTTCATAAGAACCTAAAAAATCGATCCAACCGATCAAAAAATTATATTTTTTTGTTTGATTTGATTTTGATTTTAAATTTTAAAAATTGATCAAATTTAGTTTGATTTTGGTTTTAATTAAAAAAAATGACTAGAAGTAGCTATTTAATATTTACTAGTATAGCATTAAGTGCGAGCGGGGAATATAAATCATGTTGTGTGATCATATTGCTTGAATTAAATTTCAAATTCTTTTTTTCTTATCCAATGAAACATGACCAATAAAAAATCAAATAAAAATTCATATGGTTATCGAATGACTTTTTAATTACTCACTTTTCTTTATTACATAATTTTCTATATTTATTAATATTTTATTTGTTATTATGACATTTTATTAGCTTCTTACTTGACTTAATATTTTTATTAATTATTTTTTAAATATAATTATAGATATTTTTCTTACTCCTAAAACTTTTTCTTGAAATATTTTTTTCATTGTAAATTTTCATTTGAATTCGTCAACAACATAAATTAAACTTTTTATTAGTTATAAATATACCAAATTTTCAAATTATTGGTATTTTTTATAGGATTTTATGCTACATTTTAATAGTTGCACTTTTAGTCTAGTTCTTCGCTATTATAATCATTTAATGCATTGACTTTATATTCTAGTTTGATCGGTAGTTTTCTTTTGCGAGGTACAAGAATCTATTTCATGCTAAAAATAATCTATTTTTAATTGAGTCCTACAAATTTTCATCAGTATTTCGTTCAATTATCATCAATATCTCTTGGTAAATGATACATTTCTCAAAGAGAAATTCGTTTGATAGTGTTATTATTTACCCTTAAAATCAGATAACAATTAAATTTATAAGTGGTTTTAAGGGTATGTGATTTCACTTGACACAAACTGAGAAATATGAAAATTGATGTTAGAAATTGTCTGTAAATAGAAATAAAGCAAACCAATATAATGAGCAGCTTTAGCCCTTGAGTTAGGTCGCCCTCGAACCAAATGAGTATGCTATTGAAAAGTATGAACTGAACAACAGAGTATGAGAGATTTAAGAGAGAAAATATAATGTATTGCTTTGTTCCGCGTGAATATGATGGTTACAAAATGATTAGAACCCCCTTTATATAGTAGAGGAGTTCTACTATGGTACGATTCTAAATAGAGTAAGAAAATCTCATGGCATGCTGATTAACCAGCCTTGGCTTGATACGTACCGAGATTCCCGTAGTGATCCTTGCTCGATCTCGGATATTTTATCTTACCGTTACTCGGCAAGGTAAACTCCCTTCGATCTTATTCGACATCGGTTCCACTTGGTCTTGATCTTGGTTGAACGTCGTCCTAGACCGTCCTCGAGTTAAAGGTTCAACACCACGACTCCACATTGAGGCTCGATACAATACGAGGTCAAACCGTGGTCTATCATCTAGCCCCGATTAGTCACAAGAAGGACAGGCCCTTTCTGACCGTATATAGATAGTCCTCTCGTTTCTCAGAAATAAGATGACGAGAGACGACATGAATTCCCGAGCTCCATCTTTCGGAGTGATGAAATCAACAATACATTCGACCATGATGCAAGCAACAAAATATCCCGTCGGTCCGGTTACCTAGGCATTAAATGCATGTCAGTTTACCTGATTCTGAACCGTCGCCTTCAACCTATAAAACCATCAATCTTCTTTCACTCAAACTTTTACAACCAATACCTTCCCTGCTTTTGATTTCAAAGAGTTCTTTGCTTCCTAACTCTCATACTCAAATTCCTTGAACCCAAATCAACTCTTTCGATCTTTAATCTGTTTTCCATAGATGGCTAAAACATCCAAAATTGTGCCCCAAAAAGAGGCTCCTTCTTCATCGCGCTCTGCCGACGATGCAGCTGCGGCAGAGTCCCACCCTGAGGATTACATTCCTACGGGGTGCCCGACGATTACCGTATTGCAAGAAAGTCCTATGTGTACCTATGTATACCTAATGAAAGCCAACAAGAGCCTCTTAACACTTACCTTCAAGATAGAGAAGACCCCCTCGGTGCAGGGCCGATGTGAACCAATGTCAAGGTACATGTGTACCATCAATGAGGGCCTCCTCGATAAGGTTAAAGAGGAGTGAAACTAGGTAAATAAGGATGTGGTCGTTCCCTCTCCTAAGGAATCGATCACCACATATGTAGAGGGGTGTATAAGTGTTTACATTACCCCTTTACGTTTAGCCCCTGGACCCCATAATAGTTGCCTTCTGCAAAAGGTATAACGTTACTCTGGGCCAGATTCACCAGTCGTTCTGGAGAATCGTCGCCTTTCTCTGCTTCTTCACCAGCAAGATCGAGGGATGCTCCTTTACCTTCGATCATCGCATGCGCCTTACAGTATGAGTAGTCTTGAAGACGCTTCAATTAACAAATATCATTTGGTTAGATCTTAGATGTTATTTAAAATTTGGTATTTGTTGGCCCAAGAAATTGAATTGTTTTGAAGATTGACAAAGAAACTCAAAGATGAACCAGGTCCATCTCCGGAGACATAGACACATGCAGAGTTAAGGCACGTGAGGTGCACGTGCAGGAGATAAATGAAATCTGGGAAATAAAGAGATATCACCTGATCGAAAAGATTGCAAAATGATAAGGAGAAGGACTCCTTATTAAGTAAGAACAAAATCAAAGATAAGGAAGGATTCGAGGAGTTGAGATTAACTAGATATCTTCCACCAAGGAAGAGTAGCATTAGAACTCTAGTAAATCTCTCGTCTACTAATACTATATATTGCAGATTGTTCTTATTTTACAGGCACGCACAAAAGCATAAGTTAAGCAAGAAGTGAGAGCAGAATTAGCAAGGTAATTTTGCAAGCAGTTCGTGTGAGATTTAAGTGCGCGACTCTGAAGCTACTTGAACCAGATAGAAGAACCAGTTCCAACTGTTGTCTTTTAGTCTAGTTACTTGTAGTAGATGATTTCAACTTGTACCTTTCAGCTTAATCTAGAAGCGTCTGTAATAGGTACTGTGTGTTTTCAAGTTATAGCTAACTTGGAGTTTGTCGCAAATAGCTAGAGGCTAGTTTTCCACAAAGAGATTATAGGTAATCCTAGGTTTACAAAAGAGTTTTTGTAAATGTTGTTTGGCTCACTGATTTAGTAAAAGAGTTTGGGAAAATCCTAATGAGAAGTAGGTCGTGGTTTTTCACCTTTGAGACAAGTGTTTTCCACGTAAAAATCTTTGTGTTCTTTATTTTCTGTATTTAATAGTCTGCAAACAGTAGAGGTTGGAACACATAGAAGAATCTGGCTCTTCTATAACTAGTGCACGCAAAAATAGGACACCACACAAATCACCCCGCTTCTTGTGTGGTATTGACGTTTAGAACATCAGTATTGATTTGAAACTGTATGGTATTGATTGAATGATTATTTTAAAAAAATTATTTGGTTTAGCCGATAAGCCGCCCAATAACCGCCCGATAATCATTAAGCTGATACCAATTCACACGTTGTCTTATTTGATGGCTAGCGGATTATTATATTTATAATACGATAACCGTTAATTTGAACCATTAAGTATAATTATACGTCCGATTCGTCTGAGAAGCACCCATACTATTAAATAGAAGCAATGGACCATTATTAATACAAAAAGCAAGAGTGGGTTGCTCAAGTGGTGAGCACCCTCCACTTCCAACCAATAGGTTGTGAGTTCGAGTCACTCCAAGAGCAAGATAGGGAGCTCTTGGAGGGAAGGATTAAAAAAAAGGTTGATTGTTACGGAGGGGTGTTCATAAGAACCTAAAAAATCGATCCAACCGATCAAAAAAAATTATATTTTTTTATTATTTAGGTTATAATTAAAAAAACCGACTAGAAGTAGCTATTTAATATTTACTAGTATAACATCCACGCGAGCAGGGAATGTAAATCATGTTGTGTGATCATATTGCTTGAATTAAATTTTAAATTCTTTTTTTCTTATCCAATGAAGCATGACCAATGAAAAATCAGATAAAAATTCATATGGTTATCGAATAACTTTTTAATTACTCACTTTTCTTTATTACTTAATCTACTATATTTATTAATATTTTATTTGTTATTATGATATTTTATTAGCTTCTTATTTGACTTAATATTTTTGTAAATTATTTTTTTAAATATAATTATAGATATTTTTCTTACTCCTAAAACTTTTTCTTGAAATGTTTTTTCATTGTACATTTTCATTTGAATTCGTCAAAAATATAAATTAAACTTTTTTTATTAAATATAGATCTACCAAATTTTCAAATTATTGGTATTTTTTATTGGATTTTATGATACATTTTAATAGTTTGCACTTTTAGTCTAGTTCTTCGCTATTATAACAATTTACTTCATTAAATTTATATTACAGTTTGATTGGTAGTTTTCTTTTGCGAAGTACAAGAATCTATTTCATGCTAAAAATAATCTATTTTTAATTGAGTCCTACAAATATTCATCAGTATTTCGTTCAATTATCATCAACATCTCTTGGTAAATGATAGATTTCTCAAAGAGCAATTCGTTTGATAGTGTTATTTTTTACCCTTAAAATAAAATAACTACTAAATTTATAAGTGTTCTAAGGATATATGTTTTCACTTGCCACAAACTGAGAAATATAAAAAGTGATGTTCGAAACTGACTGTAAATAGAAATAAAGCAAACCAATATAATGTGCAGCTTTGGCTCTCGAGCTAGGTCGTCCTCGAATCAAATGAGTATGTTATTGAAAGGTATGAACTGAACAATAGAGTATGAGAGATTTAAGAGAGAAAATATAATGTATTGCTTTGTTCCGCGTGAATATGATGGTTACAAAATGATTAGAACCCCTTTATATAGTAGAGGAGTTCTACTTATGGTACAATTCTAAATATAATAAGAAAATACCATGGCAGGATGATTAACCGACCTTGGCTTGATACGTGCCGAGATTTCCGCTGTGATCCTTGCTCGATCTCGGATATTTCGTCTTATCGCTACTCCGCAAGGTAAACTCCCTTCGATCTTATTCGACCTTGGTTCCCCTTGGTCTCGATCTTGGTTGAACGTCGTCCTAGACCGTCCTTGAGTTAAAGGTTCAACACCATGACTCCACATTGTGGCTCGATACAATACGAGGTCGAACTGTGGCCTATCATGGTCCAACCCCGATTATTCACAAGGAGGGCAGGCCCATTCTGACCGTATACAGATAGTCCCCTCGTTTCTTAGAAATAAGATGATGAGAAACGACATGAATTACCGAGCTCCATCTTTCGAAGTGATGACGACAATGATACGTTCGACCATGATACAAGCAACGAAATGTCCCGTCGGTCTGGTTACCGAGGAATTAAATGCTTGTCAGGCGCTGGTCAACCATTACCTGATTCTGAACCGTCGCCTTCAACCTATAAAACCCTCAATCTTCTTTCATTCAAACTTTTACAACCAATACCTTCCATGCTTTTGCTTTCAAAGAGTTCTATTCTTCCTAATTATCATACTCAAATTCCTCGAACTCAAATCAACTCTTTCTCTCTCTAATCTTCTTTCCATAGATGGCTAAAACATCCAAAATTGTGCCCCAAAAAGAGGCTCCTTCTTCATCGCGCTCTGCCGGTGATGCAGTTGCGGCGGAGTCCCACCCTGAGGAATACGTTCCGACAGGGTGCCCGACGGCTGCCTACTTCAAGATAGAGAAGACCCCCTCGGTGCAGGGCCGGTGTGAACCGATGTCAAGGTACATGTGTACCATCAATGAGGGCCTCCTCGATAAGGTTAAAGAGGAGTGCAACTGGGTAAATGAGGACGTGGTCGTTCCCTCTCCTGAGTAATCGATAACCACATACTCATAGGGGTATCTAAATGTTTACACTTACCCCTTTACGTTTAGCCCCATGGACCCCGTAATAGTTGCATTCTGCAAAAAGTACAACTTTACTCTGGGCCAGATTCACCCGTCGTTCTGGAGAATCGTCATCCTTCTCCGCTTCTTCACCAGCAAGATTGAGAGATGCTCATTTACCCTCAATCATCTCATGCGCCTCTATAGTCCCCGGATCTATCGAAGACTAATTAAGCTCTCTCGTCAGGCCAGTAAAGCCCCGTTCTCCAATCTTGATGAGTCCCGTGATCGAGGCTGGATGGGCTGGTTTGTTCGAATAAGGACATCAGACCTGATCCCTACCGAAGATATGTCGTTCCCAAAGAGGTAGAATTTTAATCGTAAGTGTTTTTGCCTTTAGTGCTTGTTTTTCCATTTTTACTTTCTTCAACTGTTGCTTATTTTTACTTTGTTATTGCAGTTGTGGTCCAGATGTCGGACCCAGTTCCGAACTTAAAAATATGGGTTGAGAGTCTAGTATCTCAGAGGCCCTACTCCGGACGAGCTTGGATGGAGCTTTCCAAGGGTTGATGGGAGGCTCGCAACCAAGGTAAGCTTCCGCTCTCTATTCATTTGTCACTTTAGTCTTTTCTAAACTAACTTGCTCCCTTTTCTCTACAGGTCTCGGGAAAGATATCTCGATGAGGTCTCCTTCCGACGATGAAGAAATGCTCCCTTGACCATCAGCTCCGAAGCCGGCTAAGGAGAAAACAAGAAAAAGGGCCCCGAGTTCGTTAGGCTTGGAAAAGAAGAGGCCGGCAAGGAAGCCTCGCAAGCCTAAGGGACATTTTAGAGCCTCGAGTAGTTGACATTTCAGACTCTCCCCAGATTTCCGATGCTATAATTCGAGAGGCTACTATGTTGGATGGTCAGTGGGTGGGTCTCCATAGATTTTTTGACGGGCTCGACGCAACCACCTTCGAGGAGATTTTCAGTCTTGGCGACCTATCGGTGCCAAGGAAGGTACCATCGTCGGGGACAATTGGGTCTCCATCAATCTTGAAGCTGGTAGACGAATTTTCGGCTTCGAGCACCGATCCCAACGGCAAACGGCATCTAGTGTTGACCATCCCCAAAGATGCTCGAGTTTTCTCCCCCCCCCCCCCCCCCCCCGTCGGGGTCGCCAGTTATCTGGGGGTCTTGGTGACCGAAGAGGATCAGGCGGTGATGAATGACGTGGGGGCCGCTTGCTTGTTCAACGAGGCCTAACACGCACTAAACCGGGTAATCTTCGAACTTTATTTCATACTTTCTTTGTACTTGTAGATTATTCTTAATACTTTTTCTCTTTCGTTTGTAGGATTCAGTGCTGCAACACAAAGCCTTCATCAGAGCCCGAGATGAGCATAAGTCCGATGTTCGGAGCCCTACTTAGAAAAGCGATACTTATAGGCTCCTCAGTGAAAGACTTCAAGCCGACTTGGTTGCAGCTCGGGAGGAACATACCGACATGGCCGAACAGGTATTTCAAATTCTCCATGATAGTGATGCTAAGTTAGAGAAAACAACTAATGACCCCATTCTACAGATCTGACAGAGGCTCGAGCAGATCGATCGGCTCAGCAAGCAAGTGGATGATGTGCGGGCCGAGGCCAAGGTTTTCAAAGGAAGCATGGATGTCTTGCCACGATGAAAAATATTGTCCATGCGCAGTTGGATTTGGTGAAGACTCAGCTTCGAGCTGAGAAAGAGAAAAACTCAGCGTAGGCCGAGAAAATCAAAGAGCTCCAGTCTCAGCTGGATTCGGCCACCAACAAACTCGAGGAGGCTAAATCTGAAGTGGCTAAGGCCGGCATGGAGGTTGACGAAAAGGTGGCGCAGTTCAAAATTGACGTTGAGGCCATCCAAGCCAGAAGAATGATCGATCATGCAAAGTGGCAAGCTCGGTGGGAGGCCCTCGAGGATGATCAAGCCTAATATTTCAACATTGTGACCGAGATTGACGATGCCCGAGCAGAAGAAAATCGGGCTCGGAAGCTGGCCTTCCTCAAAGACGACTCCGATGAGTTTGAAGAAGAAGATCTCGAGGACAGGGATGCTGCTTCCGATGGAGATCAAGCCTCCTAGTATTTTTTGTTATTCTTTTTTTGTACTATGTTCTGGGGCGATTTTCGGGCCGTTTGTAAATAACTTTTATCGGGCCTTGTTGCCTTTGTAATTATTTTCCGAAGTATATATAAAACTTTCCTTTTTGAAAAAGTTGAAATGTCTTATAAAATAATGAAATCGTATTCGATTTGTTTGAAATCGACTTAATATAGCCTTTAGGCTTTATGATCGAGCGAGTTTTTGTATTAGGACGATCTGGCCTTTGTAATTTTTTTTTTTAAATAAGTAAGGCTTTCTCCCCTTTTCGATTTGAAAAAGATTTTTTTTCACTTGTGTTTACAAACTTGGAATGCCTTAGCATGAATTAATAAGGAATCATTTGAGAGTTCGAATAATTTTTTATTCATTTAGAGTTTCGAGGCTTGATATTATCGAAGCCTTTTAAGGATTTCCTGGGGGTAGCCTTTTTAACCGGTTATGAAAGAATTCGTCAGCTTATTTTGGTACGAAATTCGGACGTCTCCGAACCGTGTTAATTCGGTCGTAGCCTCTTAGTATGGGATCTTCCCATTTGGCTTATTTTCCCGTTTTACTTCGAGCTTGCCCGAAGTAATAGTCCTCGAGTGGGGTGGCGGTGGCCTTTACAATTTGAGGGGTGCCTAAAAGGTCTTACGGCCTCGACGTTTCGATAATTCGATCTTGTTCGAATTTATTTTTCGGATGGTAGTCCCCGAGTGTGAGGTGAATATCCGAACTCTGATTATGATCGGCCCTTAATCCCATTTCCGTAATAAATTGAAAGTATGGAATTGTAAAGTAAAAAAACTTTTCTAAAGCATGAGATATTTGCAAGGAAAAATACTTATCTTTATGAAAAATAGTTATACATGCATACATGTTTTGTGCCAAGGGCTCGAGCAACCTATGTGAGCACGGTTCGTTTGACCGTTTGGCCCTTACAAATTTTACCTATCGAGACCCTGCTGTTATGAAGTAATTTCCTCGTAACAAAGTTGACATTCGAGGGAAATGCCTCCCAGTATTCGAGGTTGATTGCAAAGAAGCCTCAGATATTGTTGAATTGTTCTAAGTTAGCACGATCAATGGTTGCCTCATTACAAACCTCGCCGAAAACATATTTGGGAAAAAACCGATCTAAGATAAAAAAGAGTGCAATGCATGCTTTCAGACCTAGAGACGTTGTGTCGAAGAATCTTCATTGTTTCTGGTCGAACACCTGCAAGAGTTAGTTTAAAATGGAAATAAAAATGAAAGGGGGGTCATACCTTAGCAATAGTATCATTTTAGGTGTGATATGTTCCAATTGCTCGGTAGTTGTTCGCTGTTCATCGTGCCGAGCTTGTAAGATCCTTTTTCGGTGACTTCGATAATCTAGTATGGTCCTTCCCAGTTCAGACCTAGTTTTCCTTCATTCGGATTTCGGGTGTTGAGGGTGAATTTTCTTAGCACTAAGTCCCCGATATTAAAATGTCGAATATAGGCTTTTCGATTGTAGTACCTTTCGATCCGCTAGTTTTGGGTGGCCAACCGGATGAGGGCAGTTTCGCGCCTTTCATCCAACAACTCTAGGCTTGTATTCATGGCCTCGTTATTTGATTCTTCTGTTGCATTCAAAACCTGATGCTAGGTTCTCCAACCTCAACCGGGATTAGAGCTTCAACGCCATAAACTAAAGAGAATGGTGTTGCTCCGGTACTGGATTTCGACGTTGTACGGTATGCCCATAGAACCTCGGGTCGAATTTCTCTCCATTTCCCTTTGGCGTTGGTCTATTCGGCTTGTCCATTCCCGCTGGGATGATAAGGTGTTGGTAGGATCCGTTTGATCTTGTGATCCTCGAGAAATTTAGTTACTTCGCTGCCAATGTTGATACCCAATTTTTCCCATATATATTTTGCAAATATATATGTATATACTTTCAAAATAGTACATGAGCATCAATAGGTATTTTTCCATAATTTTTAAAAGATTTTAATCAATTTATTCCTGCATTTCCCTTATATAAAAAATTATTAATTGCATCAAAAATAATTTTGTAATGATTTTATTATTTAATTTTTGTCATTTATATTCATATTAAGCTTTAAACATTTTATGTATAATTATATTTACATCTTTAGGCTATAATTGCAATATTTCGCAATGATAACCACATATATGCGTAATTACCTTATTTACACATAAAAGTGACTTTTTATATTTTTAATGCTAAGTAATTATTTAAATCGTTTTCATGTACACATGATATTTTATTATTTATTAATTATTTTTTAAATTATTTTACTGATTTAATTGGGTATTTAAAACCTAGCCCCTTTTCTTAAATTAATTTCGAACCTAGCCTACCATTACCCCAGCCCAATACACCAGCCCAAATAGCCCCATATCCAATACCTATACCCGTCAAATCCATACCCATACTCGTTTAAAAACCTTGACCCAATTTCGTTTAAGATCCCAACCGTTGATCTCTGAAGATCAACGACTCACAATCACCCACCCCCTTTAAACTAATCAACACCCCTAACCCTAATTAATTTCCCACGAGACACCGTCACTAAACCCTCTTCTCTTATCTCCTTCCCCTCTTTCCCTTCTCAAACCCTAGCGTTGTCACCCCATTTCCCCTTGATTCCTGCCTAGAAATGGAATCATTTAGCGATTCCTTACCTTATTTGGTCCTATTTCTTTACCGACTACTCATCTTTGGTATTACTTAACTTGCTTGCCTCAAATGGAAAGCAGATCTTGGGAGATTCGAACCAAATCTGGCTCAAAATCTCTTATATGTTGGTTATTTCCGTCTGTGTTCATCCTAACCTTCTTTCAGTTAGGGTTTTCAGATCTTTGATTCGAACTAGATTTGGTTCAATTTTAGTTTATTTTAATGTTATTCTTCGTCTATATTCACTCTGTTACTCATCAATCAGCCTATTTTTCATTAAATCTTTTACTTACCTAAAATTAGGGTTTTAACACTCTTTAGTCGGACCAGATTTGGTTCAATCTTATGTTTTTCTTTAATAACTCTCTGTCTATACTCATTTTTTTTACTAGAACATTTGATTCTTTACTTCTGACTTTATCGATTTTTATAGCCTACCTTAAATTAGGGTTTCGAACCTTTTATTTAGGGCCCTATCCGTTTTATTATGTGAATATGTTTCCGTCTATGTTCATTCCATGAAACATGTGACTTTTACCATTGTTTTCTCTGCTGATTTTATGGTTTACCCCAAAAAATTAGGGTTTTGAAATCTTTTACTGAGATTTTAGTCTTTCCTTTTTGTATGGTACTGATATTTCCTTTTTGGTTCGATTTACATGTTCTCGTTATTCCCTTACCTTATTTGACCCGGCATTTGAATACTGCTTGATTCTGTACAATACTTTCCCTAATTTAAGTAGTACTTGCCTGATTTTATGATGTTATGTTCTGCTAATTGAGTGAATCCCGACTTAAATTGATTATGGAATTATTTTCATTCCTTAATCATGTATGATTCACTTTTTACCTTATTTGTCTGCTTAATTCAGTGCTATTTAAATCCCTTCTCCCTCTCCCCTTAGACAGACTCGAACTCTCAGATTCTCACTAAAAACTTAGGCTCTCTTATTCTGATTTCTGTGCTAAGTGTCTCTAGTTTTGGCCGGCTGAAAGCCAAGGCTAAGTGGTTCTGGAGTTTAACTATTGTGGCATATTTACTTGCTTTCTCACTTAACTGGTTTGCCTGAACCCTCTTTAATTTCATTCTTTATGCTTTGCTTTACTAGCATGCTTTAATTCCCAATATGATTCTATCCTTTACATGATTCTATGATCCCATTTAGTAACACTGTTGATTTAATTTTGAAGTTGTTTTGAATTATATGAATCATGTTATAAGTTAGACTAAGGTTTAATATGTTTCTTGCACTAATCTTACACCTGATCTGAACTTTGCATTCCTCAGGATACTATAAACATGTTATCAATCAGTTTGTTGCTTAACTTATGTGCCTTGTCTACTTAATTCATGTGTCCAGCCATTTTAAATGTTTCTGCCTAATTGTTTCTATGATTAAGCCATGATTGTCTTAAGTACTAGCATGAGTATTTAGCCTAACTAGACTTCAACTTATTTGAACTATGTGTTAAGTATGAACTTTGTTTGCTTCTTGGTGCAGTTTTGCCTGCAACTCTGTGTTCTAAACTTTCTTTCTTCTGAAACAAAATGTTTTTTTAACCTGTTCCTACTCCCTTTCATGTACAGATTTTAAAACCCCACTCCTAGTCCCTTAGGTTTTCAACCACCCAGTGTGAGCACTGCTTAGGGTCCACATGAGACTCCTCTGAACTCTGACACACTGAGGGCTGGTTTTCCAATCTCTTATGAATTGCTTTCTGAATGTGTGGTTCTGGTGTGAGCATTGCCCGGGGTCCCTGAAGACCTTGGGAACTTTGACACACTGGAAATCTGTTTCCAATGGACTGTAGAGGAATCACTATGTTGTTGTTATGGTGGAAGTCATGGTCCCCAGGTTTATTTGGGCCTATGAAGGCTCCCTATAGTGTAAATATTACCATTATATAATTCATTTGATATTCTGGGCTGTAATAACTCTGTAATAATAAATTTGGGGATATTTAGTGAAGCTGGAGGGGTTTTACTTATATCTTTTGTTAAAACTGGGTAGAAATCCTGCCTATAGGATTTAATTATGCTGATTGAACTGTGTGAGTACTATATTGTGTTTAGAAATCCTGCCTATAGGACTTTCATGATCATTTTGATTATGTGTTTTACATTTTCATACTACATATCCTGCTTATAGGACTTTCGTTTAATTTTGTACATTAGAAATCCTGTTCATAGGATCTATACATATTTTCAACAAATGTGTATTAGCAGACATGCCTATAGGACTTTGTTGCTTGAGATAATTATCTTTCCTGGCAATCTGTTTAAATTCTGCCCATATACGGTTAATAGATATCATGCCTATAGGACTAAAAATCAGTTTCAAACTTAGAAATCCTGCCTATAGGGTTTAAATCAATCCAGCACTTAGAGATCATGCCTATAGGGTTTAAATCAATCCAGTTAATAGATATCATGTCTATAGGACTAAAACCAGTTTCAGCATTAAGAAATCATGCCTATAAGGTTTAAGTCAATTCAGCAATTAGAGGGCATGCCTATAGGATTGAAAAAGGAATGGAACTTGTCTTTATAAGTTAAAATAAGTGCTACAGTTAGAAATCATGTCTATAAGTCTATAATTAATAAGCTTGTAGAAATCATGCCTATAGGATTCTGTCGATCGATTCTGAATTCAATCACTATTGTCAATCACTTAGGCAATATATTCGTAGGACTTAATAATGATTCTATGTTTATAATTGTGACGTATTACTTCCTGAAGTGCCCAGATTCGTGCTGAATAAAATTAGTAGGCAAACAAATAGGTCTTAATGCTCGCCTTAACAAAACTGTCTCTGCACTCTGTTTTCTCACATAGATATCCTGCCTATAGGATCCCAAAGTTAATGAAGTATGTTGATTCAATTGCGTGTTTTTGTTGTTTATGTGTGGAGGTCAATGTGAGCCCATACTTGTTCTTTATCTGAAAGTCCTATTTGTTTTTGTTTGTCGCCTAGATTTCACATTTTTAAGTAACATAGGTTGGTGTAGAACTATCCCAAATAGAGGTCCTAATACCTCCAGGTCCATAGGCAAGGGACGAGTAGTGCACGCATACGGAACGAGCTAGAATCTACTAGAATGCTTAAGTAACAACTTAAAGATAGTAATTGGGTAGTAAGTAGATGATAGTCCGTGCACTAAATTCTATGAGTAACACCCCGACTTGAAGGAGCTACAAAGTATTGCATGGAATGATCCTATAGGCTAAAAAACTTAGGAACCCCCCCCCCCCATACTCCTTTTTAAAATAAATTGAATATGGTATTTGTCCAAATTATTTTTTCTTCCCTTTTTAGACTAATTCACTTAATTTAAGTTCGGCCGGGACACACCGCTGTGGACCTCGAGGGGTGCGTAACACCTTCCCCCTCAAGGTAATTTGAGCACTTACCCGATCTCTGGTGATGTAAACTTGTTATATGAGTTAACTGCTCTAGGTGCCCTAACGCACCTTAATCCGTTAGGTGGCGACTCTTCCAATTCATTACCCATCCCAAAAAGAGGAGTTGTCCCAAAAAATGTCGAAACCCGATTTCGCGAGAAAAAGGGGGCGCGACAACATGACGACTCTGTTGGGGATATTTTTAGGATCTTACCATAACGAACCTGATTTTGTGAATTAGTCCTCAAGCATGTCTTTATTATTCTGTTAAATACGTGCATACCCCTTCCCTTTCCCACTTTATGTGAATTTATTTGTCTGTCTTTAGTCATTTACGATTTCTCTTTCCTCTTTTATTACTCTTTACTATGGAAACTGATTGTCTCGTTTTCCTTTCTTAACTCCTTTACAATTATTAAATACCGCATTTATCATTTTTTTTCATCATGCAAATACATGACAACGTGCTATTTTATGTTTTCATAAATCATGCTCAACATCATATTCTACTCGTGTGTAATTAAAACTATAGAAACACTTGATGAGTGTTTGCGCTCTTCCTATATATCACCCTTTGAATTCGGAAAGGCTTATTTGCGGTAAAACTAGTCGATCAGTGGTGCAGTCGACGGTTCCGTGCCTTTCCCCCTCATGTTGTCTTCTTGAGAGTACCAATCTAGACCTCTATAAAAACCTTACTATGATTATAATTGTACATGCATCATGGTCAAACCTAGCCTGAGTTAATATGTTGTCATCATAATAACCCTTTAAGAAAATCCTTGTCCAAAGTCCATCGGGGTTTCCATAATCCCATCGGACGCAACCACGATTTGTGCATTAATTTGGAGAAAATAAGTGCTAATATTCTAATAATTAATGTATAAATAGTCGAATCCGGAGGGGGAAAAGGTCTAACCTTAGTTGTTTTGTAGAAAATGAGGCACGAAGTCCCCAGGTTCGGCATCGTCCGTAACATACCACCATTGTTGCTGGATTGGTGGGAAGACCTTCCGTCAAGCGATAAAAACCATGTGAAAAGAGTCCTTGGAAACCTACCTTCCTTATTAGATATCCAACCAAACAATATGTTGATCGAAGCTGCCACTATGTTCTGGGACGGAGAAAGGGTCGTATTCCGTTTTGGCAACATAGAAATGACCCCTCTTTTGGAGGAAATAGGGGGATTCTCCGGACTACCTTGAGACAGTCCCGGTATGTTGGCGCCGGAAAATCATACTCCCAAAGGGTTTTTGAAAATGATGGGTTTAAGAAAGAATGACCATTTTGTGTGTTTGAAGAAGTCCTACATACCCTTCGACTTCCTTTATGAACGATACGGTCACATCAAATCTTGTCGTATCTTTCATGACGAGTTCTTCATCACTTCCTTGGGTTGGATTCATGGCAGGGTTTTCGTGTTCATCGTCTGCTTCTTGGGTATGATAGTGTTCCCAAGCAAAATGGACAGAATTTACACCAGACTGGCCATGGTAACCAAAGCCTTAATGGAGGGAGTCGAGGGGAAAACATATACTATTGTCCCTATGATTATAGCAGACATATATCAGGCCTTACATCGCTACCAGAATGGGTTCAAACACTTCGAGGGTTGTAATTTTCTACTACAAATTTGGTTGCTAGAACATCTCCAGAGAGGTCAATACCGCCAAGAGTTTCCACCAAGGCCGTGGAATGATCACATAGATTTTCATCACCCCAAGAGAATGACCTTTATCCCAGACATGTTTGCTTAACCGGAGAATGCTACAGAATGGGTGCAATTTTTTGACAGCTTGACTGAGGACCATGTTCGAATGGTTCCCCACTAGTGAGTTCATCATCAGATCTAGGGATGTTCCACACTTGGTGTTGATCGGGTTAAGGGGAATATACCCCTATGTTCCTATCAGGGCCATGAGACAAGCTGGGAGAAAGCAAGTCATACCGCGAGTCTCCAAAATGAGTCATTACAGGGCGGATTTTCAAGATGACGACATCCCACACAAATGTGAAGCTCAACATATGTGGAACCTGAAGATTATTGTGGAAAAACCATCGAGCCAGACCGATATCACGCAAGGCATGTGCACTTTTACCCATCATGGTTGGAAGATAGCATAGCGGGAATAGTCGAGCCGGGGGTCGGTCGAGGAAACAGAGTCATAGATGAAGTTGCTGAACCACAAGTGAAATATAACAAACTACGCAAAAGGGTACGCGAGTCCGAGGCCGAGCACCTGGAACAACACAAGACTGATATGGAACAGATCAATGAATGGAGGGAAATGGCTTCTAGGTCGAATGAAAGGCGGGAATATCTGGAGCAGGGTCTGATGGAGTTGGAAGGGAAGATGAGGAAAAGAGTCGTAGAGTGCCAGAATGCTGAGGGTAGCGAAGGAGGACATCTAGCAAGGGCATACATGCTGCTGTACATGCGCGACCTGGGGAACCTGATAAATGAAGCTAAGAGGATCAGGCCTGGAGAAGGTCTTTCTGGGACCAAGTATTAGGTTTATTTGTTCTTGATTTTCGAATGTAATAAGGCCAAGTGCTATTAGTGACTTATCTTATTTAGTGTCGTTTTAGATTCCTCTTATTTATTACATTAATGAAATGAGGCAATTATTGACATTAAATTTCCCCAAATCTACTTGTCGCTAGGTCTACCTCGGGCACAACGAGGCTCCCAAATTAGGACGCGAATTTACATTCCCGCAATATGTGTTTAAATACTGCAAACATTTTTTCGGAATTCTCACTGACTTGATTACTTTTTGTTTTTCTTTCTTTTTGATTATTCCCATTCCCCAGGGTTGGTTCACATATACTGGCATCATCATCTTACCATACCAGATCCAGAGGCCCTCCACCACCTCCTCCTCCTCCTCCTCCTCCAAGTGTACCAAAAGGAAAAGGGAAAGCTAAGATGGATAATATGAGTGGCGACAACACCGCACATGCTGAGAATGTGGAAACTTCTGATGACCGGAGTACTCCGGCACCAAATGACTTGGTTTTGCGGCTTGAAAAGAATATACTTGAACTAAAAGGTGAGCTTGAGTAGGTCCGTAACTTGGAAAACCTCTCCCTCACACTAAATGTCCCGGATATCAACCATCCAAATACCCAAAACCCAGTACCTTCTCAGAACACACCCAACCAACGCCTGCATAATCCTCCCACACCCCACCGATATACAACCCCTCCACAAAATCCTTTACCCGTACCTACACCACCTCAACATCAGCATCTCCCGACTCAATACTCGCAAACCACTTACCACTCTCCTCAGAATGCCCCACAACCTATCCCCGATCCCCAAAATTCAACCAATGATCACCACTATACCCAAACTCCTGGCATTCACCAAAACAACTCCATATACGTGGAAACCTTACCCCACTCTACTCAACCAATCTCATATACACTAGAATCCGCCGAGAAGGACCTGCTCATTAAGAACATGGCAGAGGAGCTTAAGAAACTCACAAGCCGAGTTCAGGGTGTTGAAGGAGGCAAAGGAATTGAAGGTCTGAATTACGAGGATTTGTGCATTCAGCCAGATGTGGAACTGCCGGAGGGTTACAAACCTCCTAAGTTCGAAATGTTTGATGGAACAGGTAACTCAAAGGTTCATTTGAGAATTTACTGTGACAAGCTCGTAGGGGTTGGAAAGGACGAAAGGATTCTCATGAAGCTGTTCATGAGAAGCCTTACTGGAGACGCTCTATCTTGGTACATAAGTCAAAATCCCAAGAAATGGGCTAATTAGGTAAGCATGGCGTCAGACTTCATGGATAGGTTCAGATTCAACACGGAAAATGCACCGGATGTCTTCTATATCCAGAATCTCAAGAAGAATCCCACTGAGACTTTCCGTGAGTATGCTACTCGTTGGAGTTCAGAAGCAGCAAAGGTCAGGCCGACATTAGATGAAGAGCAGATGAACAAGTTCTTTGTCAGGGCTCAGGATCCATAATATTACGAAAGGTTAATGGTAATCGAGAATCATATGTTCTACGATATCATCAAGCTCGGAGAAAGGATCGAGGAAGGTATCAAAAGTGGAATGGTGACAAATTTCGAGGCACTGCAGGCCACGAACAAAGCACTACAATCAGGTGGCATATCAAAGAAGAAAGAAGTGGGGACAATAATGGTTGCCCAAGGTCCAAAATCTCCAGTTGTATACCAAACACCTCATCCCACATACCAGCCTTCACCTCCTAGATATCCTCAACCCGCTACCGCCTACCATACCTATAATACCCAACCAACCTATTATCATTCACCTCCTGCTCGTCCAAACTATCAAAAACCCAAGCCTAATTTTGATCGCAAACCACCCAAATAATACACCCCTATTGCTGAACCCATTGACCGGTTGTATGAAAGATTAAAAGATGCTGGATATGTCACCCCTATTCCCTCCGTGGCTATGGAAAACTCATCTCAATGGGTCAACCCTAACAAGACATGTGCGTACCATTCACGTATGAAGGGACACACTATTGATGAATGCCGCACTTTGAAAGATATGATCCAAACACTGATTGATACCAAGGTCATACAGGCGAAGGAAACTGCACCCAGACCGTAACAATTTCCTCCCAGATCACAGGGTTGAAGGAGTCAACGTAATAGAAACTGATGAAGAGTGGGATCCCGAGGGGTCAATCGGGCTTATTTGGGAAGACGGTGATGCTAAGAAGCCTGCAGTCACGCCCAATTCCATTGTGGTACAGGTACAGCTGCCAGTTGAAGTTGAGGAAGCCACATAAGCTCCCTTTGAAGTAGAATTGACACCATATGCAGCCATACCTACACCATTTGAAGTAGAAGTGGCCACACCTTTCACTGTGACGGTGGCATCCACACCACCCTTCAGTTCCAATGTTGTACCTTGGGATTATGTTGCCGAGGCTAGGAGAAAAGGAAAGGAAAAGATGGAAAAGTCTGGCGCTGCACAAGGAATGACTAGAACGGACAAAATTTACACACCTGAGCATTTGAGAAAGACAAGTAAGCAAGCTTCCAATAAACAACCTGTCATTAAAACTGGTCCAGATGACCTTTGGAGGAAAGTAAAATCAAGGGAGTATTTTGTTGTTGATCATCTGAATAAGACTCCCACCCAGATATCCATCTTGTCATTACTTCAAAATTTTGAAGCACACATGATGCTCTGATGAAGATACTGAATGAAGCATATGTGCCCAACGACATTACTAGCGGAGAAATGGCCAATATGGTGGGACAAGTGATGGAAAGCCATAAGATTACCTTTCATGAAGACGAGTTGCCGCCTGAAAGGTTAAGCCCCAACAGGGCACTGCATATCACAGTGCAATGTGAAGATAAGTTCATTTCCATAGTTCTGATAGACGGAGGGTCCAACCTCAACATCTGTCCGCTGACAACTCTGAAGAGGTTGGGCAAGGGTTTGCATGAAATACGAGCTGGGACTATGAATGTGAAGGCATTCGATGGGTCTCAAAGGGCCACAATCGGAGAAACTAATCTGCGCTTGCAGATGGATCCTACTTGGTTCGATGTTGAATTCCAAGTGCTAGACATATCCGCCTCCTATAATCTGCTGCTGGGACGATTTGAATGGAACCATCAAGAAGTGATCATCCATGGAGATGGAGAAACCTCATTTACACCAGTCAGACTGTTCCGGTGATAGAAAATAGAAGGAAGTTAGGTGGAGAAACCTACCATCGCATCGAGCATGTTAACACAATCGAGAAGGATAAGTGGTGAAGTAGCAAGATAGAAAGCATATTGGCATGGAAAGGGTATGAACCTGGTAAGGAGCTTGGTAAAAATCTTCAAGGTATCTCCAAACCAATACAGCTGAAGCGCCATGGTACAACCTTCGGGCTTGGATATCAGTACACCTGGAAGGAATATCGGAATTGGCCATCACCATGGCGTGGTCCATACTACCCTCTTGAGAAACCTGTTCCGCACCTGAATCAGACCTTCCATCAGGCTTATATAATATGGGGATCAGAGGAAGAAGAAGCCTTGGCAGCATTGAGGAATTTGTTCTTGGAAGACGATGATATGGATTGCTGTGTGATAGTCGAGGAGGAGAAGGAAGAAGGCCTTACTATTCAGGCAGTGAATAAGGGAACATTTCTCAAGAACTAGAACATTAAACAATCAACGGCCCGACGAGTCCCGGGGTAGCAATGCTGATAGCATTGTTTATTTTTGAAAATGATTCCCTCTTTTGCATTTTGTTTTAAATAATATTTTTTAGTGTTCCATTTCGAAAACATTATTTGAGTTATTGAAATCATTTTGTTTGACATTTTAAATGGCTTTATGTTTATTATTACTATTTTCTTTCATATCTTCATCACTACAGCATTACTATTTCTTATCTTGATGAACCAACGACTGTGACATGTAATGAGACAACGCAACAAAAGGACAGTGATTCAGAAGAAATAGAATAAGAGGATATAATACCTGAGGAAAATTTCAGAGAAGTGGAAAATTTTGAGAACAAGCCCAAGCCCAAACTGAACAAGAACGAGATAGTCAACTTGGGAGATTCTGATACCGTCAAAGAAACTCGCATAAGCATTCATCTGTCACCTACAGAAAAGGAAGAATACACTTGATTCCTGAAAGAATATGAGGATATCTTTGCATGGTCATATGACGATATGACAGGGTTGAGCACATCCGAAGTAGCTCACGAGTTACCTACAAATCCAATGTGTCCGACAGTGAAGCAGAAACTCAGGAAATTCAATCCAGACATGAGCCTGAAAATCAAGGAAGAAGTTACCAAGCAGGTCAAAGCCAAGGTCCTCAGGGTAGTTGAATATCCAACCTGGATGGCCAACATTGTACCGATTCCGAAGAAACATGGGAAGGTAAGAGTCTGTGTTGATTATCGGCATCTGAATAGAGCAAGTCCCAAGGATGATCTCACCGCTGCCAAATTTACACATTCTGATTGACAATTGCGCTAAGCATGAACTCTAGTCCTTTGTATATTGCTTCACAGGTTATCATCAGATCTGGATGGACGAAGAAGACGCAGAGAAAACAACCTTCATTACACCATGGGGAGTGTATTGTTACAAAATGATGCCATCCGGTCTAAAGAATGCTGGGGCCACCTACATGAATGCTATGACAATGATCTTCCATGATATGATACATAAAGAAATAGAGGTATATGTTGACGACGTCATCATCAAATCCAAGAAGGCTACTGATCACCTAGCAGATTTGAGGAAATTCTTTGACCGGCTGCGGAAGTACAATCTAAAGTTAAATCCCGCAAAGTGTGCATTCAAGGTTCCTGCCAGAAAATTGTTGGGATTCATTGTCAGTCGCCGAATAGAGTTGGAACCGTCAAAGGTCAAAGCCATCTAGGAATTACCACCACCAAAGAACAAGAAGGATGTGATGAGTTTCTTGGGACGCCTCAACTACATCAGCCATTTCATAGCACAATCCACAGTAATATGTGAGCCGATTTTCAAAATGCTGAAGAAGGATGTCGCAACCAGTTGGACCGAGGATTGTTAAAAGGCTTTTAACAAAATTAAGGAACATCTGTCCACATCGCCAGTTTTAGTCCCGCCAGAGCCTGGTAGACCACTATTACTCTACCTTGCAGTGTTAGATGGAGCTTTCGGTTGTGTTCTGGGGCAGCAGGATGAGACGGAAAGAAATGAGCAGGCCATATATTACTTGAGTAATAAGTTCACTCCATATAAAGCACGGTACTCTCTACTATAACTCACTTGCTGCGCTCTAACCTGGATAGCTCAGAAGCTAAGGCATTACTTTTGTGCCTATACTACATATCTCATATCAAGGATGAATCCCCTAAAGTACATCTTTCAGAAACCCATGCCTACTGGGAAGCTAGCCAAGTGGAAAATCTTGCTGAGTGAGTTCGACATCATCTATGTAACTCAGAAGGCAGTCAAGGGACAGGCATTTGTAGATAATCTTACTGAAAATCCTGTGGGAGGAGAATACGAACCCCTAAAAACATATTTTCCTGACGAAGAGGTGTCATTCGTAGGAGAAGACATTGCTGAAGCCTACGACGGTTGGAGAATGTTTTTCGATGGAGCATCGAATTTCAAAAGAGTAGGTATCAGAGCCGTCTTGGTATCAGAAATCGATCAGCATTATCCGGTGTCTATAAAACCCAGATTCCCATGTACTAACAACATGGCGGAATATGAAGCTTGCATATTGGGGCTCAACCTGGTTGTGATATGAATATTCAGGAATTGCTGGATCGGTGATTCAGACCTGCTGGGACATCAAGTGCAAGGAGAGTGGGCTACCAAGAATTCCAAAATACTACCATATCCGCATCATGTACAAGAAGTAAAAAAGAGGTTCACAAAGATAGAATTCCGGCATGTCCCCAGAATTCAGAATGAATTCGCAGATGCATTGGACGCCTTGTCATCAATGATACAACATCCAAACAAGAATTTCATCGATCCCATTCCGGTGAGGATCCATAATCAGCCGGCACACTGTGCTCATGTTGAAGAAGAAACAAACGAAAATCCATGGTTCCACGACAGTGTCCATCGACTACTTCACTAAATGGGTTGAAGCTGCACCTTACAAAACTGCGACCAAGAAGGTATTTGCAGATTTTGTCCGAGACCGAATCGCTTGTCGATTTGGGGTTCCAGAGTCCATCATCACTGACAATGCCGCCAATCTCAACAGTGATCTGATGAAAGCCCTGTGTGAAACTTTCAAAATCAAGCACAATAATTACACGGCATACATGCCTCAAATGAATGGATTCGTGGAAGCCGCCAACAAAAACATCAAAAAGACACTAAGGAAAATGGTAGAGAATCACAAGCAATGGCACGAGAAATTACCATTCGCCTTACCGGGATACCGTGTCACAGTCCGCACATCAACCGGAGCAACTCCCTATCTGCTGGTTTATGGTACCGAAGTTGTCATTCCCGCCGAGGTAGAAATTCCTTCTTTGTGAATCATACAAGAAGCTGAATTCAGCGACGCAGAATGGATAAGGATCCGCTATGAGCAACTAGCCCTCATAGACGGAAAGAGGATGAATGCAGTATGTCACGGTCAGCTTTATCAGAATAGAATGTACAGGGACTTCAACAAAAGGGTCAAGCCAAGATAGTTCACACCGGGGCAACTGGTGTTGAAACGGATCTTTTCACATCAAAATGAAGAAAAAGGGATATTCTCTCCCAACTAGCAAGGTCCTTACATAGTTCACAGAGTATTGACAGGAGGAGCGCTCATATTCGCTGTTGATACCCAATTTTTCCTTATATTATCTTTTAAAATGCATATATAGCTTCAAAACAATGCATGAGCATCAATTAATATTTTTTATAATTTCTGCATTTTTCTAAGGATTTTTATCAATTTATGCCGGTATATTATTATATAAATAATTACTAATTGCATCACAAATGGTTTTATAATAATTTTCTTTCTTAATTTTTATCATTTATATTTATACTAAGCTTTAATTATTTCATGAATAACCACACTTACATTTTTAGGGTTATAATTGCGATAACTTTCCAATAATAACCCATGTGTGCGTGATAACCTTATTTCACCAGAAAATAGCTTTTTATATTTTTATAATATTAAGTACTTATCTTAAATAATTTTTATGCATGAAAATCATTTTTTATAATTTATTAACTATTTTACAAATTATTTATCAAACTAATTGGGTATTTAACAAATAGCCTTCTTAAGAAATTATTAACCCCCCCCCAGCCCAATTAAAATCATAGCCCAAATACCCATAACCCAATCCTTAAACCCGCCCCAACCCCAGATGGAATCCTAGCCGTTGATCTTAGAAGATCAACGGTCCAGGATCCATTTCCTTTTTTAATTAACCCCTAACACCCTAACCCTAGTCATTTTCTTCAAACCGACCGCCCCCGAATCCCTCCCCCTCTCTTCTCTCTCTCAAGCCATCCCCTAACCCTAGCCGCCGTCACCAAAAATCCTTCAATCCATGGCTTTTCTCTTCGATCTCTGTCCCTATACGACCTCCTATCTCTACTAGCTATTCGATTTCTTTGTTGTTTGATGGAATTTCGAAGAGATTCAACACAGACTTGGCTTCAACTCTTCATTTTCTCGATGAACTTGCTTGTGTTCATCTCTATGTTTGTGAGTATTGTTATCTTCGTGTTTATGGCTTGAAACTCCGGTTCTTCACTGGATTTTTCCACCTCGTTCCATTCTTCAAAACCCTAATCCTTTTCTACTTGAGTCTGTTCAGATCCTTGTAGATCTAGGATGACTTTAAGATTCTCTAGTATTTTTCTTTGAAAACCTTCTATTTTTTTCTTATTATTAATCGATTTTAATGTTCTTCTAAAACTAGGGTTTCATTTTTAGTTCT
>MDKI01144115.1:0-29096 GCA_005239505.1 Nicotiana paniculata | reverse complement strand
TTTTCTCAAGAATGCTCCACCAGCCGAAGCATCAACATTTTCTTTAACAGTATCAGCCAAACCTATATAAAAACACTGCCGAAACATTTGCTCTGGGATACCATGATGTGGACAGATAACCAGCATCCCCTTAAATCGTTCCCATGTCTCTTGCAGTGTTTCAACTGGTTTCTGTCGGAAGCTCAAGATTTCATCAATTTGTTGAGCAGTTATGTTGGGTGGATGAAACTTATTCACGAACTTTTTTACTAACTCCTCCCATATGGTAATGGAATTGATGGGGAATGAGTTTAGCCAAGTTTGGGCAGCACCAGTCACTGAGAATGGAAACAACAACAGTTTTATTGCCTCCTGAGTGACGTTTGGCTGCCTCTGTGTTTTGCAAATTAACAGGAAGTTTTTCAAATGCTGCTGGGGGTCTTCGATGTATGACCCTGAGAATAGCCCTTTGTTCTGCAATAAGTGCAGCATATTATTTGTTATCTGGAAGGACTCGTCTTGAATCTGAGGGACCAGTATTACGGTGGCCAAATTCTCAGCTGTGGGTTGTGCCCAGTCATATAAGGGAGCCTCTGCCCTTATTGAGCGACTGGGTCTACCACATCATCCCCATTATTTTTCCGGTTGTGTGGATCTTCCATGTCTGTTTCAATTTGTTCAATTTGTAGTTGATGTTTGCTTTTTCGATTGGTCCGGTTTATGGCCCTGAAGACTTTCTCAGGGTCTGATAAGGCTTCAACTACTTCACCGTCCTCGATGATTTTCTAGGCACGCATCTGTAACACGTTAGCAAACGTTAAACTTTCAATATAAAAACGAAAATTTAAAGAAAATTGACTATATTTCAGAATTTTGTATTTCTTCTAACTCAATTGATAATACTGTTAATTCCCCGGCAACGGCGCCAAAATTTTATCACGCTCAACTATGTCTAATAAAAGACTAAACGGGCGTTGCAAATATAATCCGGGGTATTATGCCCAGAGTCGATCCCACAGGGAATTTACGTATCAATCAAGTCTTTAGAATACGCAACTTTTACTCAATCAATTCTCTCAAGACTTTTTAATATAAATTGGTGATGTTTTACTAATTCTACTGACAATAATAATAACTAGCAATTACTAACAATGTGTTGTAAATAATGATGATAAAGGTCTAAGGTTATGGTTTCCCCCGTTGGTGAACTTACTTCTCGGATACTTCTTATAGTTTGATTAGTTGTCTCTATCAATCATGAACACTCTATCTACCATAAATCTCTCTCAAGTAATTATGATAATTTACTAGACGCACTCTCTCAAGTTACACTAGCTAGATTGCATTACAGTGCACTTTAGATTGCACCCGAAGTATCGTTATCTTTAATCCAACCTCTAAACCCTCGGTTATGACTTTTGTCTATACTCCGGGACTGATGTTGTTCAAACAACTACCTAAGTATGCACCCTCTCTCAAGTAGATACATAATAAATAGGAACAGCTAATTGATGGCCATTCAATTAACTACAACAACGTAGTTGAACAAATAGAGATGAACAATCAACCAAACTATATTAATATCACCATAAGTTTATCCCCCAACGGGTTCCACCAAAACCCTAGGTTAAGAAACTTAGCTACTCATATTCATAAGAACAATTTCTAAAATAACTTGCATAATTGAATTACAAAATAATAAGTAAAAGCTATAAAAATCAATGTTTGCTTCACTGAGTAATAATCCACAGGTTTTTCTTCACTTCAATGGCTTCCTCTCTCTTCAAGTTGTGTTTTTGGGTCTATTTATATGTTTGAGATAAACCCTAAACCTGTAGGAGACTTCTATTCCAACCGGGAAACACTTAAAACCTTTAAATCTCGGAATTGACCGGACCTCGGGACCCAGGTGTTTGGGCTCAAACGCCCCTTTAAAGCCAGGGAAGACCTGGCTTTAGGGCTCTAACGCCCCATTAACTGCCAGGCTGACCCTGGCTTTAGGGGCCAAACGCCCCACTAACGCTCAGGTTGGCCTGGCTTTAAGGCCAAAACGCCCGGCTATAGCCCGGGTCACTCCTTTTCGACTCTTGAGCGTATTTTCGACGTTCATGCATCCATTTAGCTCGGTTTCCATCTCCAATGCACCTACACATGAAATAGACTCCATTATGCACATAAAAAGTGTATTTTTATCATTAACTCACATAAAATGTAAGGTATATAACTTGTTAAACCATGAATTCTAGCCATGCATCCGGAACGCATAGTCTCCCTTGGCACCGCAAAACACCGTCATCATTACCGAGTGAAAATGTTGTAGTCTTATGATTCAGAATTTCCTCTCTTAACTGTACTAATGCTGGATCTCTAAATTGTTTTTCCTTGATTTTTGTTACAAGCAAAGATTCTGCTCCATTACGCACCACAAGATCCCCTTCGTCTGAGGCTGAAAGACAGACCCCCAGTAGCCAACTGATAAACCTCCCGAGCCAGAGGCCTCTGACCTGCTTCCAAATGAGCCAAGCTAACCATGTATTTCCGACTAAGAGAGTTGGCTACCACATTCGCCTTCCCTGGATGGTATAAAATATTCATATCATAATCCTTGAGCAACTCTAACCACCTACGCTGCCTTAAGTTCAACTCCTTTTGTTTGAATAAATATTGAAGACTCTTGTGGTCTGATAACACGACCACATGGACCCCATAAAGATAATGTTGCCATATTTTTAATGCAAACACAACCGCTGCGAGCTCCAAATCATGCGTCGGATAGTTATTCTCGTGATTCTTGAGCTGCCTAGAAGCATATGTTATTACCTTACCATATTGCATCAGTACACACCCCAAACCAACTCTTGAAGCATCACAATACACCACAAACACTTCCGAACCTTCTGGCAAGGTCAACACTGGCGCCGTGGTAAATCTCAATTTCAATTCCTGAAAACTCTTTTCACAAGAATCGGACCACTGGAACTTAACCGCCTTCTGTGTCATCTTAGTCAATGGGGAGGCGAGGGTAGAGAATCCCTCCACAAACCTCCGATAATACCCAGCCAAACCCAAGAAACTGCGAATCTCTGTCGGGGTTGTTGGCCTAGGACAATCCTTTACCGCTACAATCTTTTGGGAATCAACCTGAATCCTTACCCTGGAAATAACATTGCCCAAAAAGGCGACCTATTCTAGCCAAAATTCACATTTAGAAAACTTTGCATACAACTGGTGTTGATGAAGAGTCTGCATAACTGCCCTGAGGTGAGTAGCATGGTCTTCCTGACTTCGCGAATAAACAAGGATGTCGTCAATGAAGACAATCACAAAGAAGTCAAGAAACGGTTTGAAAACCTGATTCATAAGATCCATAAAAGTTGATGGGGTGTTGGTTATCCCAAAAGACATTACCAGGAATTAAAAGTTCCCATATCGAGTCCTGAAGGCAGTCTTTGGAATATCCTGCTCCCTGATCTTTAACTGGTGATACCCGGACCGCAAATCAATCTTTGAGAAGAACCTAGCACCTTGCAATTGATCGAACAAATCATATATCTGAGGCAATGGGTATTTGTTTTTTATGGTGACCTTGTTGAGCCCGATAATCAATACACATCCGAAGTGATCCGTCTTTCTTTCTGACAAAAAGAACCGGTGTGCCCCAAGGCGACACACATGGCCGAATGAAACCTTTTTCTAATAAATCTTTCAATTTCTCTTTTAACTCTCTCAATTCTGCCGGTGCCATTCGGTCTGCGTATTTGGCAATACATCAGTCCCGAAATCCATCTCTCTATCTGGTGGAATCCAAGGAAGCTCGTCCAAAAATACTTCAAGAAATTCATTCAAAATAGGCACAGATTCAGGAGCAGGTAGAAGCGGTGTCCACAACCCGGACCATATGGTAGATGCACCCTTTTCTGATCATCTTTGAGGCTTTAAGGTAGGAAATAAATCTACCTCTTGGCACAACATTATTCCCCTCACACTCGATAACTGATTCATTAGGAAACTCAAGCCTCATAATCCTGGTTCGGCAGTCGACTTTAGTAAAGCACGAATAGAGCCAATCCATCCCCATAATTACATCAAAATATACCATTTCTAAATCAATAAGATCGGCCATGGTATCCCGACCACGCACCGTGACAACACAATTCCTATAGACTCGCACGGCCATAATGGAATCACCAACCGGAGGCGACACAGAGAACGGCTCATGAAGTTGTTCAGGTTCTATCCCAAAACTTAAAGCAATAAATGGAGTAACATTGACAAAGAAGACCCGGTATCAATAAGAGCATAAACATCATGTGACTGAATAGTCATAATACCTGTGACAACATCTGGGGAAGCCTCCGCACTCTGGCGACCACTCAAAGCATAGAACCGACTGGGTCCCCGTCGACCCCGTGCTCCACCCCTAACTTTACCGTGCCCTACTAGAGCTGGAGGGCGTGCTGAAGATGTAGCGTCTGAAGAGCTGGATGGCTGAGTAGTACCCATACTCGCGCCCTGACTGGGTGCGCGGCAGTATCATCGCATATGGTCTCTCTCTCCACATCTAAAGCACACCGGTATATCCAAGTAACAAGGCTTAGAGTGAGACTTCCCACGCATAGGGCATGGGACCCTCCGCTGCTTCTTGAACCTTCCACCTGCACGACCCAACTGATGCAACCTTCTGCTATCTCAACCTGGTCAAAAGTGCCCCCCTGCTGATAACTGTGCCCTGATGATGGGGCACGGGATGAGGACTTAGCATAGGACTAGGATGTCCCTGATGACCCTCTCCCAAGGACTGATCTCCCCAAAACCAAGGGACAAGACCGGTGCCCAACCGGATGATCCCGGTCAAGCGGACCTGGATTGCCTTTCCTACCCAACGCACCACCCCATGTTTATAATATACAAATTTGTAAATGAAATAGCAAATGGAATCAAAGTGTGAGTTTACAACATAAGTCCATTTTCCTCTTTTGAGTTTCAACATTTGATAATCCCAAAATATACAAACTAAGCACAATATTTCCAACACGGGACCACGGTTACGAATAGTTACAACTACTACCCAAAATAAGTATATACAACCCACACAGTGTCTACGGAGCCTCTAAGAATACTAGGAGTTTACACAAAACTTGCCGGCAACAAGGCCCCGGCTATACCTTATAAGACATAAAATATACAAAAGAGAGGATATAGACTACACACGGCCCCGAGAGGAAGTGCGGCTCACCGGATCTGCTGAAGGTACAAACGGGAAAAACCATTATCGGAGGTCTAAGCTACCTGCTGTGGAACCACCTACATCCATATAAAAGATGTAGCGGCCCCGGCAAATGGGACGTTAGTACCATTGAATAGTACTAGCATGTATGGACAAAGTTTGTTCTAAGTAGAATCACACAATACACAATTGCAAGACAGTAAGGGTAACCACACAAGTACCACACAGATATACAGAAAGTTACAAATGGAGATTCCATAGTTACTCATTTCAATTATTTATCTATTGCGGCGCGCAACCCGATCCCACTGTACATTCTCATCTCACTCTTATTACCTCTCCACCCTTATTACTTCGTGTTGCAGGGCGCAACCCGATCCCACCGTACATTCACAGTTCACCCATATTACCTCTACACCCTTATTACTTCGTGTTGCGGCGTGCAACCCAATCCCACCTTACAATCACATTTCACAGCAACAACAACAGACAATTATATCACAAGTGTCTTTATCATGAAGAACATAAGCTCATATCAACCAACAATTATGCGAAATCAAGGCACAATGATCCTTACCAATCAGTACTTCATATATGGTGTTTCCACAACCATTTAACTCAATAAAATCAGCCCATATTCACTTTCATTATTTATTACACAGCATTTAGCACTTAGATACATTCAACACTTTATTTCATTATCATTTCTTTCGTTTTGCAGCACATCCTCTCATACAGATGTATTCAACATTTAACGAGCTTTACACATGGTAGGATAAGCACAAAGAATCACCCTTCATAATCTCAATTAGCATAGTAATTGACTTAAGAAAATCAGAGAATGAATTAATACAACTCGACACAGCAGAAAAATTAATTCACATATGCTCAAGCAAGAATTTCATACCGTGTACTCGGACACCAACAAGGTAACTCTAAAAAGATTAAATTTAGCAATACATACCTTGAATCATAATTCCCCTTTAAATTTTCTACCACAATTCACCGGGCCTTCTAGCGCCTTCAATCTAGTTCACAATGTGGCATAATTTAACTTAGAATTAGGAACAATGATCATGTCTTGAGCTCACTTGATCAATCTATCAAACACTAGGTGTTCCTTTAGGTTGAATGGCCTCCTTTTAGTCAAAGATTACTCTAACCCATTTCCTTTTACTATATTATGATTAGTTAGTTACATGCATGCAAGACTCCTACCCCTATCTTCATGAAATCACCTAACCATGTTTTATTTTAACAAAAATCTAGAAATTTAGGTTGATAGAGTAGAAGCTTACCTTTTGTGGTGAATAAAATGGTGTCCTACTTGATCAATTTCAGGCCTGAGTAGTGATGGAGGAACAAATTGAGGAAGATGGAACTCTCTCTCTCTCTAGAACCCACTCTCTCATCTCTCTAATTTTTCAGAAAATGAGCTTAAAATGAAAGGAGGAGGTGTTTTAATGAACTGGGAGTCAGGTATAAAATTAGAAATTTAACAGTCCCAAAGTAGAAATGCGGTCAAAAATGCGATCATATTCCTGCTATGCGGTCCACATTCCTGTCGCATAATTGGCCCTCAAATGGGCCAAAAAGAAAAGTAGACTGCCCGGGTATGCGGCCACTATGAGGTTTGCGTACCTGTTATGCGATCGCATAGTGCGTCGCATAACTCCCTCCCCAAAAGTCAAGGTGCACGAATGCGATAACTATGCGTCCTGCATTCGTGAAATGCGATAGCATTCTAGGCCGCATAGTTGTCCTCAAAATGGACAGCAAACTGTCCAGGTATGCGACCATTATGTGGTCCGCATACCTAATCTGCGATCGCATAGTCGACCGCAGACCTGCGCAAATCTGGAAAATTATATATTTTAAGTCTCGGGGTACTTTTTACTCAAAAGGGATCAGTTTTAAGAATTTTTACAATTATAACAACACGGGGACCTATTTGGGAATTATTTTTAGCCATGAAATTTTACGGGTCTTTACAGATACCTCTTTTATACTTGAATTTATGTTGTTATAAACTGTTGTGGGCTTTTGGTATTGAACATGTCTGTTAGCTCGTCAATGCTTTCAACCTAAGGTTAGTTCTGTTAATTACTGTGTACATGGGGTCGGTTGTACTCATACTACACTTCTGCACCTTGTGTGCAGATTTTGGCTGCTGACATTGCTGCATTCGATGGGAGTTGGGTTGAAGATGTACCTGTGTCCCGGTTGTATCTGCCCCTTGTTCGTGGTAGCTCTAGATCTATAAAACTCTTTTTATGTACTTTTCAAACGGATGATATATTATTTGTACTACCAGTCCTTGGGGAATGTATAAAATTCAGTTAACTTCTCTATTTAATTGTTTAATTGACTTTATTGGAATTGGGTATTTATTAGTTGGTTTACCAAGCGAGTTGGGTTAGGTGACATCACGACTAGTGGATTTTGGGTCGTGACACTTAATTTTTCATATTACTTAAGACTCTAAACAACAATTATTCAATGTTAAAGAATAAATTATTCTTTCATTTCAACCGTAATTTCAATTCTATTCTTATCCATATTCAAATTAAAAAATACTAATGTTAATTGTAATACAAACAAAAAGAACAAATATATTAACATTCAAAGTCGGCGAAAGGATGAAGGAAGAACTTACCTTGCCTGAGAAGATGCACACTGTCTGAGAAGATGCACACTGCCGGAGAAGAGATGCACGCTACGTCAAAAAGAAAACAATAATAAAAAAGGTTAGAATTGAATCTGGCAATGATATGGATGAGGATGTAACGACCCGACCGGTTGTGCTGATCTCTAGTGCGTCGTTTGGCAGTGAGGCCATGAGTAGCTTCACTTCATATATTATGACTTGTACGTGTGGTCGGAATTGAATTTCAGGAAGTTCAGAGTTGTTTCGGAACAAAAATTCTAAAATTAGGAAGCTTTAAGTTAGAAGAGTTAACTAATGTTCAAATTTTGAGTAAACGACCTTGGAATCGATATTTGAAGGTTCCAATATGTTTGTATGATAATTTCGAACTTGGACGTATGCTAGGGTTGAGTATCGGGTAGTCTGGGAGCATTTCGACGCTTATTACGGGAATTTGGCATTTTGAAAGTTTAAGAATTTCTTTAGTTTGATTTGAAGGTGACTTTGGTGTTATCGATTCCATTTGAGGTTTCGAGTCTTGGAATAGCTTCTTATCATGGTATATAACTTGTACATAAATACTGGTGTTATTCTAGAATGTGGACGCATTCTTTGAAAGTTTAAAGAAAGGTTTCGATCGTCAATTGATAGTTTTTATGTTTTTTGGTGTGATTTGATGCCTCGAGAAGGTTCATGTTATGTTTTGGGACTTGTTGATGTGATTGGATGGGGTCCTGCAGGCATCGCGTGTAGTTCGGGATGATTTCGGGTCATTTCTCCTTATTTTGCTGATGTTGTTGTTGGTTGTGGTTTGGTTCTTCGCGAACGCGAAAGGAGTCACGTGTTCGCGAAGAAGGAAATTTGGTTGCTGCCTTTTTATGCTTCGTGAACGTGAAGACGGACTCGTGAACATGAAGGAGAGCTGCGGGTCAGAGGGACTTTACCCTACGCAAACATGACGAGGTAATCGCGAACGCGGTGAGTTGTTGGGCTTGCAGTATTCCCTTCACGAACGCGGAAGGACAACCGAGAAATTTGTTCATCGCGAATGCGGCTTGAACGCGAACGTGATGCTATGGACTTTCAGGCCTTTGCGAACGCGACCATGGGCATGCAAACGCAATGAAGGACGGGCCTAGGCAGAATTGTTTTAAATCAGGATTTTGACTCATTTCACTCATCCCTCTCTTACTTGGGAGATTTTTGGGGAGATTTGGAGGAGTCATGTTCATCATCAATTTTGAGGTAAGAGATTTCAATACATTGTGAGTTAAATACGTGGTTCATATATGGTTTTAAACATGAAAATTTGTAGAAAATTATGGGATTTGACGAAAAACCTAATATTTAGTATTTTAGGATTTTGACCACGAAATTGGACATGGAATTAGGAATAAACTATATATCCGAGTTCATGATGCTATGGGTAGTGATTATCTTCAAGAATTTTCGGAATCCGAACACGTGGGCCCGAGAGTTTACTTTGTTGACTTTTCTAGCATAGTTGAGAATTGTTATAAATTGTTAAATTATATGCATTGGAGTATATTTTGATTTATTTGCACCTATTTTGACTAGTTTCAGATCGATGGGTATTGTTTTGAGGTGTTAGAGAGGCGTTGGAGTCGGTTTTGGAACTTTAGAGCGAGGTAAGTCTCCTGTCTAACCTTGTGATGGGGAAACTACCCCGTAGGTGATGTAATTCTTATGTTCTACTAGTTGTGGGTGCTACATACACACGAGGGGACGAGAGTATGTACTTAGCTAAAGCATGTTTATGTTCAGGTTGACTTAGGACTTTATTTTGTAATATTTGAACTGTTTGGACTCATTTTGCTAGCTTAATTAATTAAAATTGATTTAGAAACACACACACACACACACAGAGATGTATGCATATATATATATATATATATATATATCGAGCTTTATCACCTTGAGTTGTTACTAAGATATTTGATAAACGTAAAGGGGTATATTCACCATTATGCACATGTGTGTGTGTTGTAAGCACGTGCCTCATGATTCGATAAGTTTCTTCATTTATTGTGGAGCGGTCCGAATGCCTCGTCATTATAATAGTTGCATCTATGGTTTGTGCCGCTCGACCCTCGGCAGTGTACACGTTATTCTTGATTGGGTCGTACAACCTTGACATAATCATGCGTTATATCACTAGCAGTCTGAATATTCATGAGATTATCCTTTCACTGATGTCTGGCATCTCATATGGTATTCATTATTCATTTGATATTGGCACTTGATATTTTTGAGTTGTTGAGACAGAATACGAGATTGACAGATTTATATTGTTAAAAGAAATTTTGAAAGATTATGTTGCTTACCATTTATCCCACTATTGTTAGTGTGCATCATAACTGTTTAGGATTTAGCATACTACTTCATTGGCCCTCCAGTAAGTGTCGATGTCGGCCCCTCTTCACTACTTCTCCTGGGTTAGGCTAGATACTTACTGGGTACGCGTTGATTTACGTACTCATGCTACACTTCTGCACTAAATGTGCAGGATATGATAGGTTCATTTGGTGGACATATGGACGCGTCGGCACAGCTTTCGAAGATACCTTATGGTGAGATGCATTCCAGGATACGTATTGCATCCCACCGAGTCTATGTCATACAGTTTACTTTATCCTGTCTTATTTACATTCAAACAGATGTTGTATTATTGTTGTACTCCTTAGTAAAGGCTTATGCACTTGTGGCACCAGGTTTTTGAGATATTCTAGTTGATGCTTACGGGTTTTCATATTATTATCACCTATTATTTTATGCAATACTAATTATGTATGTACCCGTGAATTTAAAAGGTGTAAATTTCTTACTTAATAAAAGCTTATGATTTGAAAGTAATAAAATGAACAATTTACGTGATAGGCCACCGTTGGCTTGCCTAACGGCGACGTTGGGCGCCATCACGACTTATAGTGGGTTTTGGGTTGTAAGAGCTTGGTATTAGAGATCTAGGTTCATATGGTTCTCACAAGTAATGAGCAAGTCTAGTAGAGTCTTGCGGATCGGTAGGGAGATGTGTGTACTTATCTTCGAGAGGCTATAGGGCATTTAGGAGCACTTCCCTTCTTGATTCCCGGCTATCAATTAGGCATCGAGGAGTTATAATGGTACTTGTAACGATCCGGCCCGTCGTTTTGAGATTAATATCCCCGATCCCCTATTTACTACTTTCCCCATATCTTTTTCTGCTTATGTGACTTGCCAAGAGGTTTCGTTTTGGTTTTTGGAGTGTGTTGGGACACTTAGTCCCTAAAGGGGAGCTTAAGTCTTAATATTTGGACTGTAGTCGGAACAGTGTGAAGATGGCTCCGGAATGGAATTACAACGATTCTGCGAGCTTCGTTAGGTGATTTTGGGCTTTGGGGAGTGTCCAGGATGGTGTTTTGGAGGTCCGTAGCTCAATTAGGCTTGAAATGGAGAAAGTCAAAGTTTTGGAGATTTGGAATAGTGGAACTTTTTATATCAGGGTCGTATTCCAATTTTGAAAGTTGGATAGGTCCATAATGTTGATTTTGACTTGTGTGCAAAATTTGGGGTCAATCGGATGTGGTTTGGTTGGTTTCGGTATCGGTTGTCGAATTTGGAAGTTTCAAGTTCTTTAAGTTTGAATCGAAGGATGGTTTGAGATTTAGTGTTGTTTGATGTGATTTGAGGGCTCGACTAAGTTCTTATGGTGTTTTAGGATTGGTCGTTAAGTTTGGTTGGGGTCCCGAGAGCCTCGGGTGAGTTTTAGGGTTAGTTATGAGCGAGTTCGGGCTTTTCGGCACTCTAATGTTGTTCTGAGGGTCTTTAGAAGTGCGTACCACACATTTTGGGAGTGCTGAGGCACAAGGGAATTGTGCAGACCGCACAATTTTGTGTGTGGCTGCAATTCAGGCTGCACAGGAGTGTGCGGGCCGCACAATTTTGTGTGCGGCCGCACTCAGGAACTCTCAGATTCGCTAGGCCGACTTTGGAAGATGACAATCTACGAGGAATTTTGAGATGCTTTTAAATTGAATGTTTTAGCCCTTCATGTCTAGTTTCTATAAAGGTAAAGCAGTCATTATTTAAACATCTGTAGAAAATGTTATGGCAAAAATACCAAAGCCTGGCAGTGCAGTCACCAAGAGAGTGCGGCCTCACAATTTTTGTGCGACCGCAGAAGCTGGGATGTGCGGCCACACTTGGAATCATGCGTACCACACATGGTGAGTTCATAGAATGTATTATATAACCGAGGCTTAGGTTATTATTTAATTTTTTGACCTTGGGAGCTCAGTTTGAGACAATTGTTTGTGGCTTTTTCAAAAAATTCATCGGGGTAAGTGATTCTAACTCGGATTTGGTTACTATACATGAATATATCACTGATTTTATCATTTAATTAGTACTTTGAGATGGAAATTTTGGAAAACTTGTAGAAACTTCATAAACCACAAATTGAGGATTTGAAGGTCGAGTTGTGATCGGAGTAGGCTAATTTTGGTATGTTGGACTCGTGAGCGAATGGATGTTCATATTTTGTGACTTTTACCCGACTTCAAGACGTGGGCCCAGGAGGCTTTTTGGGCATTTTCTAATTTCTTGCTTTAGCTTTGATTTCACTAGCTAGATTAGTTTCTTGTAGCTATATTTATGTTATGTAATTGATTTGGCTAGATTTGGGACACTCGGAGCCGGATATTCGTGGGAAAGGCATTGTGACTGATTGATTGAGCTTGGTTCGAGGTAAGTGGGTTGCCTAACCTTGTGTAGGGGAACTCCCCTTAGGATTGGTACTGTTTTAGATATGTGAGCACCGTGTACGTGAGGTGACGAGTACGTACACGGGCAAATTGTTGTAAAAACCTTATTTTCACTGAATAATAACCTGTTCTTCTTCTTATTTGAGTAATATCAACATGTGTAGTATCCTGTTAGCTTAGAATAGCATGTCTATTTGCCTTAATTGCTTATCTGAACTCTGTGCAGCATGTTTAGTGAAATTTCTTGTTTTCCTTGACTTGTGCTTAGTCTAAACTGTAGATTCTCTTGTTGTAACTGTTATTTCCGTCATTTGAGCTGCATATTTACTTTGGAACTACGGAACGGTATTCCGGTAGATCCCCATGTTCTGCATATTTACTTTGGAACTACGGATTGGTATTCCGGTAGATACCCTTATTCTGCATATTTACTTTGGGACTACGGAGCGGTATTCCGGTAGATCCCCCTGTTCTGCATATTTACTTTGGGACTACGGAACGGTATTCTGGTAGATCCCCTATGCTGCATATTTACTTCGGGACTACGGAAATGTATTCCGGTAGATCCCCACATTCTGCATATTTACTTTGGGACTACAGAACGGTATTCTGGTAGATCTCCCTATTTTGCATATTTACTGTGGGACTACGGAATGGTATTCCGATAGACCCCCCTGCACATTTATGTTTGGGACTATGGGACGGTATCCTGGGAGATCCCATGTTGTTATCTCTGTGTACTGAGATGTTGACTTTCTATGATTTCATTCTTTTTAAATTTCAGTAGTTACTTTTACTGAAATATTTCATTATGTCTTAGTTTATTAAATATATACCAGTAGGGCCCTAACCTTATCTCATCACTACTCGATCGAGGTTAGGCTTGGCACTTACTGGGTACCGTTGTGGTGTATTCATGCTCTTCCCTGCACATATTTTTCATGTGGAGATCCAGGTAGCGCTTATCAGTCACATTATCAGTGATGTGAGGCAGCTGTAGAGACTTCAAGGTATATCTACCGCGTCCGCAGACCTCAGAGTCACTATCTACTCTTTCCCATGTCAAACACTTCTTATATTTCCTTTTGTTAGACTCTGGAATATAGAAACACTGTTTCTTTCTGTATCTTGTGACTTACGATATTCCGGGTTTTGGGAGAGTTTATGCACATTTCTAGAGTAATCGTGGTATATGCCGAGTGGCATCTTAATTTATTATTTAAATCTACCTGTAAATTGCTAAATTTTATGTTTTCGTTTCATTTTCGCAAAAATGTTAGGCTTACCTAGTCGTAGAGACTAGGTGCCGGCACAATGGTTCACGGACGGAGAACTTGGGTCGTGACAAGTTGGTATCAGAGCTCTAGGTTCATAGGAGTCGTGAGTCACAAGCCGGTTTATTTTGAGTCTCGCGGATCGGTACGGAGACGTCTATACTTATAATCGTGAGGCTATGAAACTGTTAGGAAAGTTACACTTCTTTTATTCCTATCGTGCGAGCTTATTGATCTCAGAGTTTGAAATTTTAGCATTCCATTCCCTCGCAGAGGGTGAGGATATAGATGACACTGCTCCCGGAACAGGTGTTGCTAGTGGAAGAGACAGAGGTAGAGGCGGACGAGTAGTGCGCACTGCAGCTACAGCACCTACCAGAGCAGCATCTGAGGGGCTGCTAGTAGCTCCAGTTGGGGGGCAGGTACCGGAGGTGCCTGTTGTTACCTTCGAACTTCAGGAGACCTTAGCACAGTTCCTGAGCATGTTTGGTATATTGGTTCAGGTGGGGTTGATTCTGGTTGTACCAGCTACTTCACAGACCTGAGGAGGTACCCAGATCCGCCGCCCACACTCTAGAGTAGCGAGTTCACGTTGGTTAGGTTCTAGGTGTCATGGCGACACAGCCTGTGGTCCCATTTTAGCAGGTGGTAGGGATCACTTTCCGGGTAGAGGACAGGTGGGTCCAGGAGAGAGAGAGAGGACAGACGAGGTCAAGATAGAGAGTACAGGGAGGTGAGAAGACCTCATAGATTGGAGAGATACACTGGTCCTTATTTTGGAGGCAGGGGTACGACATGGTAGAAGTTTTGTGGTTCAGCCAGTTCAGTATGAGTTTCAAGCTTCGCACAGTGTTTCAGGTGTTCACGGGTCTCAAGTACCTGTAGCGCACAGTCCCCACACCCACGTCAGAGGCGAGGTTTTTTTGAGTGTGTCGATACTCGCCATGTGGTGAGGATTTGCCCTTGACTTAGGAGGGTGCAAATCATAGACTTCTTAGGCATCGCGTGCCCCAACGGGTCCTCAGGCCATGATTCCAGCACCAGATGCTATTCCACCTGCTCACCCAGCTCGAGGTGGAGGTCGAGGAGGTAGAGGTCGCCCTAGAGGGGGAGACCAGGCCAGATACTATGCCCTTCCTGCTCGTACAGAGGCAGTTGCTTCTGATTCTGTTATTACAGGTACTGTTCTGGTCTGTCATAGAGATGCGTTGGTTCTATTCAATCCAGGATCCACTTATTCCTATATGTCATCTTATTTTGCCCCGCATTTGGGCGTATCTCGGGATTCTTTGAGTTCCTTTGTTTATGTATATACTCCCATGGGAGATTCTCTTATTGTGGACCGCGTATATCGATCATGTTTGATTTCTCTTAGTGGTTTTGAGACCAGAGCCAATTTATTATTGCTCGGCATGGTAGATTTTGATGTTATCTTGGGCATGGACTGGTTGTCACCCCATTATGTTATTCTTGATTATCACACTAAGACCGTGATGGTGGCTATTCCAAGCTTACCGCGATTAGAGTGGAGAGGTACCTTAGAGTATATTCCCCACAGGGTTATTTCATTTCTTAAGGCTCAGTGAATGGTTGAGAAGGGGTGTGATACGTATTTGGCCTATGTGAGAGGTGTCAGTATTGATACCCCTACAGTTGAGTCAGTTCTAGTAGTTAGGGACTTCCCTGATGTGTTTCCAGCTGATCTTCCTAGCATGCCGCCTGATAGAGATATTGATTTTGGCATTGACTTGTTGTCGGGCACTCAGCCCATCTCTATTCCTATTTACCGTATGGCTCCTCCTGAGTTGAAGGATTTGAAGGAGCACTTGCAGGAGTTGCTTGATAAGGGCTTCATTAGGCCAAGTGTGTAACCTTGGCATGCTCTGGTCTTCTTTGTGAAGAAAAAGGATGGTTCAATGCGTATGTGTATTGATTATCACCAGTCGAACAAAGTGATAATGAAGAACCGGTAAGCTTTGCCTCGTATTCATGACCTATATGATCAGTTACAGGGTGTCGGAGTATTCTCCAAGATTGACTTGCGTTCAAGTTATCATCAGTTGAAGATTCGGGAGCCAGATATCCCGAAGACTGCTTTGAGGATTCGGTATGGTCATTACGAGTTCCTTGTGATGTCATTTGGGCTGACCAACGCTCCAGCAGTATTTAAGCATTTGATGCACAGTGTATTTTGGCCCTATATTGATTCGTTCATCATTGTGTTTATTGACGACATCCTGGTGTACTCCCGGAGTCGGGAAGATCATGAGCAGCACCTGAGGATAGTTCTTCAGACCTTGAGAGAGAAGAAGTTATATGCAAAATTTTCTAAGTGTGAGTTTTGGATTGACTCAGTGGCATTCTTGGGTCATGTGGTATCAAGTGATGGTATCATGGTAGATCTGAAGAAGGTGGAGGCAGTGCAGAGTTGGCCTAGACCATCGTTAGCTGCGGAGATCCTCAGTTTCCTTGGTTTGGCGGGGTATTACCGTCACTTTGAAGAGGGATTTTCATCTATTGCAGCACTTATGACCAGGCTGACCCAGAAGGGTGCTCCGTTCAGGTGGACAGAGGAGTGTGAGGAGAGCTTTCAGAAGTTCAAAACAGCTTTGACTACAACCCCAGTATTGGTATTGCCTACAGGTTCGGGATCTTACACCGTCTATTGTGATGTTGCGAATTGGTCTTGGCGCGGTGTTGATGCAGGATGATAGGGTGATTGCCTAAACGTCCAGACAGTTGAAGTTGAATGAGAAGAATTATCATTCCACGATCTTGAGTTAGCAGCTATTATTCATGCCTTGAAGATCTGGCGCCATTATTTGTACGGTGTTCCTTGTGAGATCTTCACTGATCACCGGAGTTTGCAGCACCTGTTAAAGCAAAATGATCTTAATTTGCGTCATCGAAGGTGGTTGGAGCTGCTTAAGGATTATGACATCACTATTTTGTACCACCCGGGGAAGGCCAATGTACTGGCTGAAGCTTTGAGTCATCGGGCGGAGAGTTTGGGAAGTTTAGCATATCTTCCAGCAGTAGAGAGGCCCTTAGTATTGGATGTTCAGGACTTAGCCAGCTAGTTTGTGAGATTGGATATTTATGAGCCGAGTCAAGTATTGGCTTGTGTGGTCTCTCGTTCTTATCTTTATGACCGTATCAGGGAGCGTCAGTATGATGACCCCTATCTTCTGGTCCTTCAGGATAGGGTTCGGCGAGGTGATGCTAGAGATGTGACTATTGGTGATGATGGCGTGAAGAGGATGCAAGGCCAGATATGTGTGCCCAATATGGATGGGCTTCGGGAGTTAATTCTTGAGGAGGCCCATAGCTTGCGGTATTCCATCCATTCGGGTGCCGCGAAGATGTACCAGGATTTGAGATAGCACTTGGAGGAGGATGAAGAAGTATATAGTTGGGTTTATGGCTCGATTTCTCAACTGTCAGCAGGTCAAGTATGAGCATCAAAGACCGGATGGCTTGCTTCAGAGGTTAGAGATCCTAGAGTGGAAGTGGGAACGGATCACCATGGATTTCATAGTTGGGCTTCCACGAATTTCGAGGAAGTTTGATGTTATTTGTGTGATTGTGTATTCACTGACCAAGTCAGCTCATTTATTCCTAGTGATGACTATTTACTCTTCAGAGAGGTTGGCTGAGATTTACATACGAGAGATTGTCCGCCTTCATGGTGTCCCAGTTTCCATCATTTCAGACAGAGGTGCACATTTTACATCACGGTTCCGGAGAGTCGTATAACAGAAGTTGGGCACTAAGGTGGAGTTGAGCACAACATTTCACCCTCAAACGGACGGGTAGTCCGAGCGCACGATTCAAATTCTAGAGGATATGCTTCGTGCTTGTGTGATGGAGTTTGGAGGGTCATGGGACCAGTTCTTTCCACTTGCGGAGCTCTTGTACAACAGAACTTATCAGTCCAGCATTCATATGGCACCGTATGAGGCTCTGTATGGTAGGCGGTGTCGGTCCCTAGTGGGTTGGTTTGAGTCAGGCGAGGCCCGACTCTTGGGTATAGACTTGGTCCAGGATGCCCTGGATAAGGTGAAGGTGATTCAGGACAGACTTCGCACTGCCCAGTCCAGACATAAGAGTTATGCGGGCCGGAAGTTTTGCGATTTAGCATTCATGGTTGGAGAGCGAGTCTTGCTTCGAGTATCGCCTATGAAGGTCACCTTGAGGTTCGGAACATACATTGGTCCTTTTGAGATATTGCAGTGTGATGGGGAGGTTGCTTATGATATTTCTCTACCTCTCAGCCTAGAAGGAGTTCATCCGCTATTCCACGTTTCTATGCTCCAGAAGTATCATTGTGATCCGGCTCATGTATTGGATTTCACTTCAGTCCAATTGGATAAGTATCTATCCTATGTTGAGGAGCCAGTGGCTATCTTAGACAGGCAGGTCAGGAAGCTAAGGACAAAGAGCATTGCTTCAGTAAAGTTTTAGTGGAGGGGTCAATCGGTCGAGGAGGCGACTTGGGAGACCGAGCAGGATATGCACAGTCGTTATCTTTATCTTTTCACCACTTCAGATATGTCTCTATGCTCGTTCGAGGACGAACGACTGTTTCAAGAGGGGGAGGATGTAACGACCCGGCCGTTCGTTTTGAGAGTAATATCCATGATCCCCTATTAACTACTTTCCCCGTATCTTTTTCTACTTATGTGACTTGCTAGGAGGTTTCGTTATGGTTTTTGGACTGTTTTGGGACACTTAGTCCCTAAATGGGAGCTTATCTCTTAGAATTTGGACCATAGTCAGAACAGTGTAAAGACAGCTCCGGAATGGAATTCTGTTGATTTCGTTAGCTCCGTTGGGTGATTTTGGGCTTAGGGGCGTGTCCGGATGGTGTTTTGGAGGTCCGTAGCTCAATTAGGCTTGAAATGGCAAAAATCGAACTTTTGGAGTTTTGGACCGGCAGTGGAAATTTTGATATCAATGTCGGATTCGGATTCCTAAATTTGTATTAGGTCCGTAATGTTTATTTTGACTTGTGTACAAAATTTGGGGTCAATCGGATGTGGTTTGGTTAGTTTCGGCATCGGTTGTCAAATTTGGAAGTTTCAAGTTCTTTAAGTTTGAATCGGAGGATGATTCATTATTTTAGCATTGTTTGATGTAATTTGAGGGTTCGACTAAGTTCGTATGGTGTTTTAGGATTGGTTGGTATGTTTGGTTGAGGTCCTAGGAGCCTCATGAGTTTTGGGGTGAGTTTTGAGCGAGTTTGGGTTTTTCGCCACTCTAATGTTGTTCTAGGGGGGTCTTTGGAAGTGCGGACCGCACATTTTGGGGGTGCTAAGGCAATAGGGAAGTGTGGACCTCAAGGTAATTGTACGGACCGCACAATTTTGTGTGCAGCCGCACTTCAGTCCACAAAGGAGTGTGTGGTTGCACAATTTTGTGTGCGGCCGCACTCAGGAACTCTCAGATTCGCTGGTGCGACTTCAGAAGCTTATATCATTTGGGATACGAGGAATTTGAAGATTATTCAAAAACAAAAGTTGTATCCCTTCGTGTCTAGTTTCCATAAAAGTATAGAAGTCATAATTTAGACATCTGTAGCGAAAGTTATGGCCAAAGTACTAAAGGCTATCAGTGTAGTCACCACGAGAGTGCGGCCGTAAAAAAAATTTTGCGATTGCAGAAGCTGGGATGTAACACCACACTTGGAATTGTGCGGACCGCACATGGTGAATTCAGAGAATGTACTATATAACCGAGGCTTAGGTTATTATTTCAAGTTTGGACCTTGGGAACTAGGTTTTACATGATGTTTCGTAGGGTTTTCAAAAAATTCATCGGGGTAAGTGATTCTAACTCGGATTTGGTTAATATACATGAATATATCACTGATTTTATCATTTAATTAGTACTTTGAGATGAAAATTCGGGAAAAATTGTAGAAACTTCATAAACCACAAACTGAGGATTTGAAGGTCGAGTTGTGATTGAAATTGGCTAATTTTGGTATGGTTGGACTCGTGAGTGAATGGATGTTCATATTTTGTGACTTTTACCCGATTTTAAGACGTGGGCCTGGGGAGGCTTTTTCGACGTTTTTCTAATTTCTTGCTTTAGCTTTGATTTCACTAGCTAGATTAGTTTCTTGTAGCTATATGTACGTTATGTAATTGATTCTGATTGATTGAGCTTGGTTTGAGGTAAGTGGCTTCTCTAACCTTGTGTGGAGGAACTCCCCTTAGTTTGGTACTATTTTATATATGTGAGTGTCGTGTACGTGAGGTAACGAGTATGTACACGGGCAAATTATTGTAAAAACCCGATTTTCACTGAATAATAACTCGTTCTTCTTCTTATTTGATTTATATCAGCATGTGCAGTATCATGTTAGCTTAGAATAGCATGTATACTTGCCTTAATTGCTTATCTGAACTTTGTGCAGCATGTTTAGTGAAATTTCTTGTTTTCCTTGACATGTGCTTAGTCTAAACTGTAGGTTCTCTTGTTGTAACTGTTATTTCCGTTGTTTGAGCTGCATATATACTTTGGGACTATGGAAAGGTATTCCGGTCGATCCCCCTGTTCTGCATATTTACTTTGGGACCACAAAATGGTATTCCGGTAGATACCCTTGTTCTGCATATTTACTTTGCGACTACGGAACGGTATTCCAGTAGATCCCCATGTTCTGCATATTTACTTTGGGACTACGAAACGGTATTCGGGTAGATCCTACTATGCTGCATATTTACTTCGGGACTACGGAACGGTATTCTGGTAGATCCCCCTGTTCTGCATATTTACTTTGGTACTACGGAACGATATTCCGGTAGATCCCCCTGTTCTGCATATTTACTTTGGGACTACGGAACGTTATTCTGGTAGATCTCCCTATTTTGCATATTTACTGTGGGACTACGGAATGGTATTCCCGTAGATCCCCCTGCACATTTACGTTTGGGACTATGGGACGGTATCCTGGGAGATCCCATGTTGTTATCTCTGTGTACTGAGCTGTTGACTTTCTATGATTTCATTCTTTTTAAATTTCAGTAATTATTTTTACTGCAATATTTCATTTTGTCTTAGTTTATTAAATATATACCAGTAGGGCCCTAACCTTATCTCATCACTACTCGATCGAGGTTAGGCTTGGCACTTACTGGGTACCATTGTGGTGTACTCATGCCCTTCCCTGCACATGTTTTTCGTGTGCAGATCCAGGTACCACTTATCAGTCACATTATCAGTGAGGTGAGGCAGTTCTAGAGACTTCAAGGTATATCTGACGTGTCCGCAGACCTCGGAGTCCCTCTCCTCTTCCCCATGTCAAACACTTCTTCTATTTCTTTTTGTTAGACTCTAGAGTATAGAAACAATGTTTCTTTCTGTAGCTTATGACTTACGATATTCCAGGTTCTGGAGAATTCTTGTACATCTCTAGAGTGATCGTGGTATATACCGAGCAACATCTTAATTTCTTATTTAAATCTACCTGTAAATTGCTAGCTTTTATGTTTTCGTTTTATTTCCGCAAAAATGTTAGGCTTACCTAGTCGTAGAGACCAGGTGACGTCATGACGGTTCATGGAGGGAGAACTTGGGTCGTGATAGTACTGTAGATATGTTGGATGATGTCTCTCCCTACGTATTCGATTGGGTTGTTGTCGTCACCTCGTGGAGGGATGCTCTGTCATTTCAGTGCAATGATTAGTGTTGCCTACGATTTCGTGGCTATGCACAGCGCATTATGATATTCATAAGTGGTTATCATGTGGTGTTGGTGTATATGGTAAGGTGCTTATTTATGTGCTGCGACAATGAATGACTCGAATGGAGGACTACTTGGTTCATGGTTTAGAGGTTTCAGCATTTTATTCCTGTGGAGGAGAGGCAATTAGAGTATGGATGTTTAGGCCTCAGTTGATGGAGTAGTGAGATCGGATATTTTCAAACTTGGTGGAAATTCTCATTTATAACGTGGTGTAGTCGTCCTTGTTGGAACGTATTGGGACGCCTCATTGTTATGGTATCCTTTGAATTGCCTTTGGGGTAGGGTGTTGCAGGATGGTGCCTGAGCAACGATTATTAGAGATGGTAGATTAAGGCAGCTTTAGGGTCGAATCAATGTTTCTATTGTTTATAGCTAGAGAAAGATGATCTTTAAGGAGGCTTAGAGTTGGTGGTAATTTATCCATTCGCGTGCTACAAAGATGGATTATGATTTGAGGTAGTATTTTTGCAGCAAAGGAGGAGGAAGGACATGGTGGAAGGTGTCTCGCGATGATTGAATTGCTAGCAGGTCAAGTATGAATAGCAGAGGTCGAGAAGTTGCTTAAGGAGATGGTTTAACCCAATTGGGAGTGGTAGAGTAGTGTATGGATTTTGTGGTAGGATATCCATGTTTCCTTGAGAAAGTTTGAGCGATTTGGGACTCATGGTGGAAAGTGACTAGATCAACGAATTTTATTTGGAATGGTGGCTACTGTACTGAGGAAGATTGAATAAGGTAGAGAGGAGTTTTCTTGAAATGAAGGGGTGTGAAAACTTAATTATCGTCTTTGGATGCAACGTGACTTCAAGTTTGGAATGTATTTTTGGACTTTAAGTTGATGCCAACGGGGAATGAACAGACTTTTACAGGTGGTGGATGAGCATGGGCCCAGGAGGGTTTACCGATTTCATGGTAGTTGTACCCAGTGCAGTGTCATTGGAAGATGTCCGTATGGGATTTCATAGGTGGGCTATCTCCTGTGACCAGGGTAGCGGTAGCATGATTTTGATGAAGTTTCTACGAAGTGTCCTACTTACTACCCAGTAGGAGGTCGATTATGTGATTGTGGTTGATAAATCAGAATGCTCATGAAAACTTTAACAAGAGATTATGAGAAATTTGGTGGGTTAACGGTGCGGGATCATGGTGACTAAGAAGGAGGAATCTTTGTGGGTTCAAGATTTATGTGCTTGTAGCTTAAAGCTAAGTGGGGGAGCCTACCATCTATGATTGGATCACTTGGTTGTCTACTTGTGCGGTTTCTTGTTATTGGTGCATTGGTGGATTATTTATGACTAAGAAAAGAAAACATCAGGCGTAATTCGATCAAAGAACTTGATGAATGTGTGTTATATTTCGCCTTATCGATTAATGTGTGCAGGTTTTGGGAAGACTCGGATTTTATGCTTCTTGTGAATGTGATGTACAAGGAAAAAAATCCATCTAGTTTCTTCTTTGGGAGTGTTCATGTGCTGCCAAAGCGTTGGAGCTTGATTATATCCGGGACCAGGTCATAGTGGGTGACTCTCAATAGTGGTTCTAACAGGTTCAAGGATGTAAGTGCGGTGTCTAAGGATTTTTGGGTTCGTTGTATGGCTAAAGACCGGGATTTTTGCAGAAAAATGTGAAGATTAGTTAGGGGGTCTTTCTATGTTATCATCAGGTATGCGGTGTAGTATTGGAGAAATAGGATAAATAGCTTCGGATTCGCAGAAGATCTTTCAGAATGGGTGTACCTGTTGGAGATGATTTTGTGCGCATAAAGAGGGTGTGAGATGATTCATGGGTATTGAGACGATGTGGTCTCGTGAATTAGGACACTCGGGATGAGTGTTGTTGCATTTAAGTCAAGAGTAAATTGGAAGGAGTGGGGTCAGTTAGTAATGGTTTGAATCAGCATAATTGTTGCGATGATCAGTTCCTTCGGCGTGTTAAGTTATACAGGTGGTTTGTGGTTATACGTACAGGCTTGAAAGCCACCACAATTTGCTTGATTTGGGAGGTATTCGATTCCTATGGCCTTGTTGTGTAAATGGATCCTAGAAGAGTTATGACGGTTTAGACCATGACTTGACGTTTGTATTTTCTGCGGTTATGGGAATTCAGTTGCTTGTTGCAATGGTTCTTATGAAATGAGTTAAGTGAAAGGTTTCTAGCCAATGAAATGTTTATTCTACTAGTAGTTCACGGGTTATGATGAATTCTTGTAATCTTATATAGCTGCATGATAGGTGCAGTGAGCGGCATGGGAATTGGAAGTTAAGGATCAAGGTTGCGACTCAATGTTGATAAGAATGTCACGATCTCGGATGGGCAGGGAAGAATTCAAATGTTTAGAGTAAGCTGGCATTATCTTAGTGTCGCCTGAGAATGGTATTCTGTAGAAGAGGCATTGTGTATTCATTTACGGATTTGTGATTTTCTTTACAGAATTAGTACGGTTGGTTGTATGGAGGTGTAAACTTTGCTACCTGGTGCGGAAGGTTGTGGGAGCATATCCCACGGGAAAGTTGAATAAGTGTGACATGTTAGTCACTTGATTGTTAAGGATTGAAACCAAGTATAGAGATTATGTTACTATCGCTAATGTGAGAGTTTATGCCTGAAAGACGCTCTATTCATTTGGTTGTGGACTGTGGGAGTTTATTTCGGATTGGACGATTGCTCGTGTGTGTCAAGAATATAGGCATTGTGGATCCTTCAAAGGTTTTTGGCCCAGTATGGGATGATCGGAATCAGCTTAAGGTCCGTTGGGGGGGGTCTAATATGAATGCATGCTCTACATCAGGCCAGATGTGTTCATTCAGTGTAGCGTTGTATGAGATTTTAGACAGTGTTTGAGGTGGCTTATTGCTCAAGCAGCTTGTACTGGGTGAGACGAGATTATTGGACCTGAGATTAGTGTGATAGGAGTTATGTAGGTTATATTAAAGAGAAAATATTGTTATTCAGTTCAGGATGAGGTAATGGTTCTTGTCAGGAGGAGAGACTCCATGATTTATTGATTCGGCAGATGGTTATGAGTTTCTACACATCTCTTTTGTTGTGGTATTATTACGAGAATTGGAACACGGCTTATATGTGTTATGAGGCGTATTGCGGGCATGGAATTCGTGAAATTGCAGGTATTGTGGTCGGAGGATGTTATTATTGGCAAACGACTTGTGTGGTTCATGATGTGATTTCAGCATAGGTGCATGACCATGTTTGGTACAATGTGTAGTGACTGACGCGGTGTTCGTATGTTAAAATCAGGTCTCGTGGAGAATTTCGGATGATAGGATTTTGTTCTAAGTCTTGTTATCTAAGGTTATAGGGAGGATCTTCAGTATGACTCTAGCTAATGTTCTCATAGGGGTTGTGGTGGCACGGGTTGGTGCACGAGGTGTTGAATAGTAATTTTAGACAACTCCGGAATGGTTTTTGGCACGTTCGAGGATGAACGTATGTTTAAGTGGGGGAGAATGTAACGATCCTACTGGTCGTTTCGAGCTCTAGTGCGTCGTTCGGCGGTTTGAGGCCGTGAGTAGCTTCATTTCATGTTTTATGAGTTATACGTGTCGTCGGAATTGAATTTCGGGAAGTTCGGAGTTGTTTCAGAACGAAAATTCTAAGTTCAGAAGTTTTAAGTTAGAAGAGTTAAATAATGTTCAAATTTTGAGTAACGATGTGATTTGAAGGTTCTAATAGGTTCGTATGATAATTTCAGACTTGGGCGTATGCTCGGGTTGAGTATCGGGTGGTTCGAAAGCATTTCGGCGCTTATTATAGAAATTTGGTATTTTGAAAGTTTAAATATTTCTTTAGTTTGATTTGAAGGTGACTTTGGTGTTATCGATGTCCATTTGAGGTTTCGAGCCTTGGAATAGGTTCGTATCGTGATTTATAACTTGTATGTAAAGTTCGACGTTATTCTGGATTGTTTAAGTATGAATCGGACGCGTTCGTCGAAGTTGAATGTTTGAAAGTTTAAAGAAATATATCGATCATCAATTCATAGTTTTGATGTTGTTTGGTGTAATTTTAGGCCTCGAGCAGGTTTGTGTTATGTTTTGGGACTTGTTGGTGTGATTGGGCGGGGTCTCGGGGGCCTCGGGTGTGTTTCGGGATGGAGTCGGGTCAATTCTCCTTGTTTTGTTGATGTTGTTGTTGGTTCTGGTTTTGTTCTTAACGTGAAGAGAGTCACGTGTTCGCGAAGAAGGAAAATTGGTGGCTGCCTTTTTGTCCTTCGCGAACGCGAAGAAGGATTGCAAACGCAAAGGAGAGCTAGGGGTCAAGGGGACTTTACTCTACATGAACGCGATGAGGTAGTCGCGAACGGGGTGAGTTGCTGGGCTTGCAGTATTCCCTTCCCGAACGCGGATGGACAACCGCGAACGCGAAGGAGGAGTTCCAGGGGGGAACTGGCCATCGCCAACACGTGGCCTTGGACGCGAATGCGATGCTGCAAATTGTCAAACCTTCGCGAACACGACTATGGCCACTCGAACGCGATAAAGGATGGGCATGGACAAAATTGTTTTAAATTGGGATTTTTCCTCATTTCACTCATTCCTCTCTTTCTTGGGCGATTTTAGGGGCGATTTGGAGGAAACATGTTCATCATCAATCTTGAGGTAAGAGATTTCAACACATTATGAGTTAGATACATGGTTCATATATGGATTTAAACATGAAAATTTGTGGAAATTAGTGGAATTTGGAGGAAAACCTGGAATTTAGTATTTTTCGAGTTTGACCACGAAATTGGACATGGAATTAGGAATAAACTACATATTTGAGTTCGTGATGCTACGGGTAGTGATTATCTTCAAGAATTTTTGGAATCCGGACACGTGAGTCCGAGGGTTGACTTTGTTGATTTTTTTAGCGGAGTTGAGAATTATTATAAATTGTTAAATTATACGCATTGGAGTATATGTTGATATATTTGCACCTTATTTGACTAGTTTCGGATCAATGGGCATTGGTTTGAGGTGTTAGAGAGTTGTTGGAGCCGGTTATGGAACATCAAAGCGAGATAAGTGTTGATACCCAATTTTGCCCTCATATTTTTAAAATACATATATACTTTCAAAATAGCATATTTGCATCATCATTTAGTTTACAAACCTATACAAGCATTTTCTATAATTTTTCATAATTTTTAGAGCTTAAAATTAATTTTCTTATATTTAAATTATATAAATATCTAGTAATTATCCTTTAAATTATTTTGTAACGACTTAATTATGTAATAATTATTTTTGCACCTATAACATATGTTTCAAATATTATAATTACATTAGCATTTTTAAGCTATTTGTCTAATTTTGTAAAAATAGCCTATATTCTACAAATAATTCCGGTTTTTTTTAGTAATCCACTAGGCGCCCCTAGGGCTATTTTTTGTTTATATAAGCAAAATAAACAACAAAGTACAGTGTTGTCTTACGAAAAGTAAGACTGAAAAACTTGAAAACTACATCTGCCTTATTATCATGTTTGGGTATATGTAACCCAAATTTGATATTACACACTGATGAACTAAATAATATAAGATAAGTGCCTAAAATAAAAACTAGCCTAATACAAAAAGATGATGGTCCTTCTAATTCTTGAGTTCGCCAAGGAGTGTTGAGTGGTCGCAATTTTGGTACTGCCCAGTAACTCATGTTGTATGCATAGTACATAGAAGATGAGTTCTTTTAACTGCACCAATAGCCTGCCTTAGCATTCAACAATAGATCACCAGTGCTCCACATAGGGCACCAGTGCTCGTCATTACAAAACCAGTACTTGCTTCTTCCAGGTGTGAATCTTTCCATGTTGCTGTGTCTTATCCCAATACTTCCCTCATTCCATAAGCTTTGTGACTCCTGTTGTTGCACTAAATTCCCAACTAGCCATAATCCTAAGTATACTTTCCATTGTAGTGCACTATTTTTTATTTCAATTTTGGATGCCTTCCTTTGAGTATTTCTTGTGACCATGGATTGGCTATCTTCCACATAGTGAGTGTTGACTTTCCATGCCAGGGTATCAATCATTTTTTCATTATGAAGGCCCGTAACACTCTTCGAAAGGAGGTATGGCTGGAATATTGTCATTCCAACGCTGAAACTTTTGCCTCCAAATTCGCATGATGTCCCTTTGATTCTTGTTGAAGTCCTTTCCTTGAGTGACATGTCATATGAAAAACTGTTGCGCTGCATCAAGGTCCAGGCCCAGAAGGCCCCTCGTTTTTCCATAATACATTGCCAATTCCATTGTGTGTAGAAGTCACCCTTTGGCCTTTTCTAGAATTTGGTTCTCATACTTGTGCATGCCACTTTTCCTTCTTCAAGGGAGTGAGTACATAGTACTAAGACCACCCATATAAGGTGTAATTGGTGACAAGGTATGAGTACACTAACATTTCCTGCAAAAAGGAACATAATGTTAGAGTAAAATTGATCAATACCACCTCCTCAAGGATTTGGTGATATTGATTCTGCCTAGTTCCCAACTCTCTCATTTTTCTTTTTGCATTATTCCTTGTTCTCCCTCTTCGTTTCCAATGCTTCTAATGTGTTCACATTTTCTATGCCACCTCAACCTTATACCTCCCCTACTCCAATAATGTTTCAGCTTTCCATTGCTTATGATCTTCTGAATACCACACTTGTTTTGGCTCATATGTCCTATCTCCTCTAGTCTATTGCCAAGATGTTCCTCTCCCATATCTGCCTGACTCCCTGTATCCACCCATATGTCAAACTTCCATATACGAAAGACTGGGGATGGGTAAAGCCAGGCCCACCTCCATGCTGCTACAACTTGCTGATAGGACGGTAAAGAGACCGTCGGGTATTCTGGATGATTTCTTGGTGCAAGTGGGGAAGTTTGTATTTCCTGCTGATTTTGTGATATTAGACTGCAAGGTAGATGAGGAAACTCCCATAATCTTGGGAAGGCCATTTTTGGCCACAGGCAGAGCTCTTATTGATTGTGAGACTGGTGAACTTAAGATGAGGCTCAACGATGAAGAAATCACTTTCAACGTGCAGAAGTCTATGAGGCGACCTAGTGCGTTCGCCAACTGCTCTCTTATTGATGTTGTGAATGTGATCCCAGAAAAAGATAATGCTTTCCTGACTGTTGGGGATCCTTTGGATGAATGTTTCATGAAGCTGGATGACATGAACGGTGAAGAACTAGCAGATTGGGTGTTAGCACTTGAGGAAAAAGAAGTATGGAAATAGGCTCTCGAGTTTGATTCACTATATGTAGAGGAAAGAGAGAACCCGCAGGCCGAGCCATCTATTGAATAACCACCCAGGTTAGAACTGAAATCGGAGGAAGGTGATGTGGTAGAAAAGATACTAGATTTAACCAAGGACATTGATGATACATATTTTGTTGAATCTAGTGTCATTATTGTTGAGGATGTTGGTACTCACTCCAACCATTTGTTCACATTGTGCTGGGATGA
>ML316212.1:0-23977 GCA_005239505.1 Nicotiana paniculata | reverse complement strand
AAAATGTAACTTGATCATTTAGAAGCGTTAGTTATGGTTACTTGGGCTGTATTTTATGTCCCGTACAAATATCATGCTATCCTATACTGGCTCCGTACCAAGGCGTCTGGCATGGCCCATGGCAGGCGATAATACAGGCACGACTGGCCGAATTCCAGTTTAATTACCAAAAAATGCCAAAAATGTAACTTGATCATTTCGAAGCGTTGGTTATGGTTCCTTGGGTCGTATTAGATGACACAGATAAATATCATACGATCCGGTACCGGCTCCGTGCCAAGGCGTCCGGCCTGGTCCATGGCAAGCAATAATACATGCACGACTTGCGGAATTCCAGTTTAATTGCCATAAAATGCTAAAAAATGTAACTTGATCATTTAGAAGCGTTGGTTATGGTTCCTTGGGTTGTATTAGATGTCCCGGACAGATATAATTCGATCCGGTACCGGCTCCGTGCCAAGGCGTCCGGCCTGGACCATGGCAGGCGATAATAAATGCACGACTTGCGGAATTCCAGTTTAATTGACATAAAATACCAAAAAATGTAACTTTATCATTTCGAAGCGTTGTTTATGGTTCCTAGGGTCGTATTTGATGTCCCAAAAAAATATCATGTGATCCGGTACCGGCTCCATACCAAGGCGTCCGGCCTGGATCATGGCAGGCGATAATACAGGCACGACTTGCGGAATTCCAGTTTATATTCCAAAAAATGTAACTTGATTATTTCGAAGCACTTTTTATGGTTCCTTGGGTCGTATATGATGTCCCAAAAAAATATCATACGATCCGGTAACGGCTCCGTACCAAGGCGTCCGGCCTGGATCATGGCAGGCGATAATACAGGCACGACTTGCGGAATTCCAGTTTATATTCCAAAAAATGTAACTTGATCATTTCAAAGGTTTGGTTATGGTTTCGTGGTTAGTATTTGATGTCCCGGACAACTATCATGCGATCCGGTACCGGCTCCGTACCAAGGCGTCCGACCTGGACCGTGGCAGGCGATAATACAGGCACGTCTGGCAGAATGCCAATTTAATTGCCATAAAATTCCAAAAAATTTAACTTGATCATTTAGAAGCGTTAGTTATGGTTACTTGTGCCGTATTTGATGTCCCAGACAAATATCATTCTATCTGATACCGGCTCCGTAACAAGGCGTCCGCCTGGACCATGGCAGGCGATAATACAGGCACGACTGGCGGAATTCCAGTTTAATTGCAATAAAATGCCACAAAATGTAACTTGATAATTTCAAAGCGTTGATTTTGGTTACTTGGGTCGTATTTGATGTCCCGTACAAATATCATGTGATCCGGTACCATCTCCGTACCAAGGCGTCCGGCCTGGACCATGGCAGGCGATAATACAGGCACAACTAGCAGAATTCCAATTTTATTTCCATAAACTGCCAAAAAATGTAACTTGATCATTTCGAAACGTTGGCTATGGTTCCTTGGGTCGTATTTGATGTCCCGGAAAAATATCATGGGATCTGGTATCGGCTCCGTACCAAGGCCTATGGCCTGGACCATGGCAGGCGATAATACAGGCACGACTGGCGGAATTCCAGTTTAATTGCCATAAAATGCCAAAAATGTAACTTGATCATTTTGAAGCATTGGTTATGGTTCCTTGGGTCGTATTAGATGTCTTAGATAAATATCATATGATCCGGTACCGGCTCCGTACCAAGGCCTCCGGCCTGGACCATGGAAGGCGATAATACATGCACGATTGGCTGAATTCCAATATAATTTCCGTAAAATGCAAAAAATGTAACTTGATCATTTCGAAGCATTGGTTATGGTTCCTTGGGTCATATTAGATGTCTCGGATGAATATCATACGATCCGGTACCGGCCCCGTGCCAAGGCGTCCGGCCCAGACTATGGCAGACGATAATACAGGCACGACTTGCGGAATTCCATTTTAATTGCCATAAAATGCTAAAAAATGTAACTTGATCATTTAGAAGCGTTGGTTATGGTTCCTTGGGTCGTATAAGATGTCCCGGACAAATATCATACAATCCGGTACCGGCTCCGTGCCAAGGTGTCCGGCCTGGACTATGGCAGGCGATAATACATGCACGACTTGCGGAATTCCAGTTTAATTGACATAAAATGCCAAAAAATGTAACTTGATCATTTTGAAGTGTTGGTTATGGTTCCTTGGGTCGTATTAGATGTCCAGGACAAATATCATACGATCCGGTACCGGCTCCGTGCCACGGCGTCCGGCCTGGACCGTGGCAGGCGATAATACATGCACGACTTGCGGAATACCAGTTTAATTGACATAAAATGCCAAAAAATGTAACTTGATCATTTCGAAGCGTTGTTTATGGTTCCTAGGGTCGTATTTGATGTCCCGGAATAATATCATGCGATCCGGTACCGGCTCCATACCAAGGCGTCCGGCCTGGACCATGGTAGGCGATAATACAGGCACGACTTGCAGAATTCCAGTTTAAATTCCAAAAAATTTAACTTGATCATTTCAAAGGTTTGGTTATGGTTTCGTGGTTAGTATTTGATGTCCCGGACAAATATCATGCGATTCGGTACCGGCTCCGTAACAAGGTGTTCGGCCTGGACCGTGGCAGGCGATAATACAGGCACTTCTGGCAGAATGCCAGTTTAATTGCCATAAAATTCCAAAAAAATGTAACTTGATCATTTAGAAGCGTTAGTTATGGTTACTTCGGCCGTATTTTATGTCCCAGACAATTATCATGGTATCTAATACTGGCTCCGGACCAAGGCATCCGTCCTGGACCATGGCAGGCGATAATACAGGCACGACAGGCGGAATTCCAGTTGAATTGCAATAAAATGCCAAAAAATGTAACTTGATAATTTCGAAGCGTTGATTTTAGTTCCTTGGGTCGTATTTGATGTCCCGTACAAATATCATGCGATCCGGTACCAGCTCCGTACCAAGGCGTCCGGCCTAGACCATGTCAGGCGATAATACAGGCACGACAGGCGGAATTCCAGTTGAATTGCAATAAAATGCCAAAAAATGTAACTTGATAATTTCGAAGCGTTGATTTTAGTTCCTTGGGTCGTATTTGATGTCCCGTACAAATATCATGCGATCCGGTACCAGCTCCGTACCAAGGCGTCCGGCCTAGACCATGTCAGGCGATAATACAGGCACAACTGGCGGAGTTCCAATTTAATTGCCTTAAACTGCCAAACAATGTAACTTGATAATTTCGAAGCGTTGGCTATGGTTCATGTGGTCGTATTTGATGTCCCGGAAAAATATCATAGGATCTGGTACCGGTTCCATACCAAGGCATCCGGCCCAGACTATGGCAGACGATAATACAGGCACGACTTGCAGAATTCAAGTTTAATTGACATAAAATGCCAAAAAATGTAACTTGATCATTTCGAAGCGTTGGTTATGGTTCCTTGGGTCGTATTTGATGTCCCAGAAAAATATCATGCGATCCGGTACCGGTTCCGTACCAAGTTCTATGGCCTGGACCATGGCAGGCGATAATACAGGCACTCCTGGCAGAATGCCAGTTTATATGCCATAAAATTCAAAAAAATGTAACTTGATCATTTAGAAGCGTTAGTTATGGTTACTTGGGCCGTATTTGATGTCCCGGACAAATATCATGTTATCCGATACCGACTCCGTACGAAGGCGTCCGGCCTAGACCATGGCAGGCGATAATACAGGCACGACTGGTGGAATTCCAGTTTAATTGCCATAAAATGCAAAAAAATGTAACTTGATAATTTTGAAGCATTGATTATGGTTCCTTGGGTCGTATTTGATGTCTCGTGAAAATATCCGGCACCAGCTCCGTACCAAGGCGCCCGACCTGGACCATGGCAGGAGATAATACAGGCACAACTAGCAGAATTCCAATTTAATTGCCATAAATTGCCAAAAAATTTAACTTTATCATTTCGAAGAGTTAGCTATGGTTCCTTAAGTCGTATTTGATGTCCCGGACAAATGTCATGGGATATGGTACCGGCTCCGTACCAAGGCGTTCGGCCAAGACTATGGTAGGCGATAAGACAGGCACGACTTGCGGAATTCCAGTTTAATTGACATAAAATGCCAAAACATGTAACTTGATCATTTCGAAGCGGTGGTTATGGTTCCTTGTGTCGTATTTGATGTCCCGGAAAAATATCATGCGATCCAGTACCGGATCCGTACCAAAGCCTCTGGCCTGGACCATGGCAGGCGATAATACAGGCACGACTTGCGGAATTCTAGTTTCATTGCCATAAAATGCCAAAAAATGTAACTTGATCATTTCAAAGGTTTGGTTATGGTTTCGTGGTTAGTATTTGATGTCCCGGACAAATATCATGCGATCCGGTACCGGCTCCGTACCAAGGCGTCCAGCCTGGACCGTGGCAGGCGATAATACAAGCACTTCTGGCAGAATGCCAATTTAATTGCCATAAAATTCCAAAAAATGTAACTTGATCATTTAGAAGCGTTAGTTATGGTTACTTGGTCCATATTTGATGTCCCGGACAAATATCATGCGATCCGGTACCGGCTCCGTACCAAGGCCTCTAGCCTGGACCATGACAGGCGATAATACAGGCACGACTTGCGCAATTCCAATTTAATGTCCATAAAATTCCAAAAATGTAACTTGATCATTTCGAAGTGTTGGTTATGCTTCCTTGGGTCGTATTTAATGTCCCGGAAAAGTATCATGCGATCCGGTACCGGCTCCGTACCAAGGCGTCCAGCCTGGACCATGGCGGGCAATAATACAGGCACGAATGGCGCAATTCCAGTTTAATTGCCATAAAATGCCAAAAATGTAACTTGATCATTTCGAAGAGTTTGTTATGGTTACTTGGGTCGTATTTGATGTCCCGGACAACTATCATGTGATCCAGTACCGGCTCCGTACCAAGGCGTCCGGCCTGGACCATGGCAGACGATAATACATGCACAACTTGCAGAATTCCAGTGTAATTGCCATAAAATGTAACTTGATCATTTCGAAGCGTTTTTCATGGTTCCTTGGGTTTTATTTGATCTCCCGAAAAAATATCATGCGATCCGGTACTTGCTCCACACCAAGGCGTCCGGCCTCGACCATGGATGGCAATAATACATGCACGGCTTGCGGAATTCTAGTTTAATTGCCATAAAATGCCAAAAAATATAACTTAATCATTTCGAAGCATTGGTTATGGTTACTTGGGACATATTTGATGTCCTGGACAAATAGAATGCTATCCGATACCGGCTCCATACCAAGGCGTCCGGCCTGGACCATGACAGGCGATAATACAGGCACGACTTGTGGAATTCCAATTTAATTGCCATAAAATATCAAAAATGTAACTTGATCATTTCAAAGAGTTGGCTATGGTTCCTTGGGTCGTATTTGATGTCCCGGACAAATATCATGCGATCTGGTACAGGCTTCGTACCAAGGCGTCCGGCCTGGACCATGGCAGGCGATAATACATGCATGACTGGCGGAATTCCAGTTTAATTTCCATAAAATGCCAAAAAATGTAACTTGATCATTTTGAAGCATTGATTATGGTTCCTTGGGTTGTATTTGATGTCCTGAACAAATATCATGCGATCCAGTACCGGCTTTTTACCAAGGCGTCCGGCCTGGACTATGGCAGGCGATAATACATGCATGACTTGCGGAATTCTAGTTTAATTGAAATAAAATTCCAAAAAATGTAACTTGATCATTTCGAAGCATTGGTTATAGTTCCTTGGGTCGTATTTGATGTCCCGGAAAAATATCATGTGATCCGATATCGGCTCCGTACTAAGGCCTCCGACCAGGACTATGGCAGGCGATAATACGGGCACGACTGGTGGAATTCCAGTTTAATTGCCATAAAATGCCAAAAACATAACTTGATCATTTCGAAGCGTTGATTATGGTTCCTTGGGTCGTATTTGATGTCCTGAACAAATATCATGTGATCCGGTATCGGCTTTGTACCAAGGCGTCCGGCCTGGACTATGGCAGGCGATAATACATGCACGACTTGCAGAATTCTAGTTTAATTGACATAACATGCCAAAAAATGTAACTTGATCATTTCGAAGTGTTGGTTATAGTTCCTTGGGTCGTATTTGATGTCCCGATAATATATCATGCGATCCGGTAACGACTCCATACCAAGGCCTCCGGCCTGGACCGTGGCAGGCGATAATACGGGCACGACTAGCGANGGTCGTATTTGATGTCCCGGACAAATATCATGCAATCTGGTACTGGATCCGTACCAAGGCGTCGACATGAACCATGGCAGGCAATAATACAGGCACGACTAGCGAAATTCCAGATTAATTGCCATAAAATGCCAAAAATGTAACTTGATCATTTCGAAGCGTTGGTTATGTTTCCTTGGGTTGTATTTGATGTCCTGAAAAAATATCATGCAATCCGGTACCGGCTCCGTACCAAGGCCTCTGGCCTGGACCATGGCAGGCGATAATGCAGGCATGATTGGCGGAATTCAAATTTAATTGCCATAAAATTCCAAAAAATGTAACTTGATCATTTCAAAGTGTTGGTTATGGTTCCTTGGGTCGTATTTAATCTCCCGGAGAAATATCATGCGATCCGGTACCAGCTCCGTACCATGGCGTCCGACCTGGACCATGGTAGGCGCTAATACAGGCACGACTAGCACAATTCAAGTTTAATTGCCATAAAGTGCCAAAAAATTCAACTTCATCATTTCGAAGCATTTTTTATGGTTCTTTGGGTCGTATTTGATGTCCTGGACAAATATCATGTGATCCGGTACCGGCTCCGTACCAAGGTGTCCAGCCTGGACCCTGGCAGACGATAATACAGGCACGACTTGCAGAATTCCAGTTTAATTGCCATAAAATGCCAAAAAATGTAACTTGATCATTTCGAATCGTTTGTTATGGTTCCTTGGGTCGTATTTGATGTCCTGGACAAATATCATGCGATCCGATATCGGCTCTGTTCCAAGGTCCGGCCTGGACCATGGCAGGCGATAATATATGCACAACTATCGGAATTCAAGTTTAATTGCCATAAAATTCAAAAAAATGTATCTTGATCATTTCAAAGCGTTGGTTATGGTTCCTTGGGTCGTATTTAATGTCCCAGAGAAATATCATGCGATCCGGTACCGCTCCGTACCAAGGCGTCAGGCCTGGACCATGGCAGGCGATAATACAGGCACAACTGGCGCAATTCCAGTTTAATTGCCATAGAATGCCAAAACATGTAACTTGATCATTTCGAAGCGTTGCTTATGGTTCCTTGGGTCATATCTAATGTCCCGGAAAAATATCATGTGACCCGGTACCGGCTCCGTACCAAGGCGTCCGGCCTGGACCATGTCAGGCGATAATACAGGCACAACTGGTGGAATTCTAGTTTAATTGCCATAAAAGTCCAAAAATGTAACATGATTATTTCGAAGCGTTGGTTATGGTTCCTTGGGTCATATTTGATATCCCAGACAAATATCATGTGATCCGGTACCGGTTCCGTACCAAGGCGTCCGACCTGGACCATGGCAGGCGATAATACATGCACGACTATCGGAATTCCAATTTAATTACAATAAAATGCCAAAAAATGTAACTTGATCATTTCGAAGTGGTTGTTATGGTTCCTTGGGTCGTATTTGATATCCTAGAAAAATATAATGAGATCCGGTACCGGCTCCGTACAAGGCGTCCGGTCTGGACCATGGCAGGCGATAATACATGCACGACTAACGGAATTCCAATTTAATTGCCAAAAATGTAATTTAATCATTTCGAAGCATTGGTTATGGTTCCGTGGGCCGTATTTGATGTCCTAAAGAAATATCATACGATCCGGTACTGGCTCTGTACCAAGGCGTCGGGCCTGGACCATGGCAGGCGATAATAGAGGCACGACTAGCGTAATTCCAGTTTAATTGCCATAAAATGCCAAAAAATATAACTTGATCATTTCGAAGCATTGGTGATGGTTCATTGGGTCATATTTAATATCCCGGACGAATATCATGCGACCGGTACTGGCTCCGTACCTAGCCGTTCGGCCTGGACCATGGCAGACGATAATACAGGCACGACTGGCGAAATTCCAGTTTAATTACCATAAAATGCCAAAACATGTAACTTGCTCATTTCGAAGCGTTGGTTATGGTTCCTTGGGTCATATGTGATATCCCAGACAAATATCATGTGATCCAGTACTGTCTCCGTACCAAAGCGTCCGGCCTGGACCATGGCAGGCGATGTTACATGCACGACTGACGGAATTCCAATTTATTGCGATAAAATGCCAGAAATGTAACTTGATCATTTCGAAGCGTTAGTTATAGTTCCTTGGGTCATATTTTATGTCCAGGAAAAAAAATAATAAGATCCGGTACCGGCTCCGTACCAAGGCGTCCGGCCTGGGCCATGGCAGGCGATAATAAAAGCACGACTGGCGGAGTTCCAGTTTAATTGCCAAAAAATGCCAAAAAATGTAACTTGATCATTTCGAAGTGTTGGTTATGGTTCCTTGGGTCGTATTTAATGTACCAGACAAATATCATGCGATCCGGTACCGGCTCCGTACCAAGGCATCAGGCCTGGACCATGGCAGGCGATAATACAGGCACAACTGGTGCAATTCCAGTTTAATTGCCATAAAATGCCAAAACATGTAACTTGATAATTTCGAAGCGTTGCTTATGGTTCCTTGGGTCATATCTAATGTCCCGGACAAATATCATGCGACTCGGTACCGGCTCGGTAGCAAGGCGTCCGGCCTGGACTATGGCAGACGATAATATAGGCACGACTGGTGGAATTCCAGTTTAATTGCCATAAAAGGCCAAAAATGTAACTTGATTATTTCGAAGCGTTGGTTATGGTTCCTTGGGTCATTTTGATATCCCAGACAAATATCATGTGATCCGGTACCGGCTCCGTACCAAGGCGTCCGGCCTGGACCATGGTAGGCGATAATACATGCACGACTATCGGAATTCCAATTTAATTACAATAAAATGCTAAAAAATGTAACTTGATCATTTCGAAGTGGTTTTTATGGTTCCTTGGGTCATATTTGATGTCCTATACAAATATAATGAGATCCGGTACCGGCTCCGTACAAGGCGTCCGGTCTGGACCATGGTAGGCGATAATACATGCACGACTAACGGAATTCCAATTTAATTGCCAAAAAATATAATTTAATCATTTCGAAGCATTGGTTATGGTTCCGTGGGCTGTATTTGATGTCCTATAGAAATATCATATGATCCGGTACCGGCTCTGTACCAAGGCGTCGGGCCTGGACCATGGCAGGCGATAATAGAGGCACGACTGGCATAATTCCAGTTTAATTGCCATAAAATGCCAAAAAATATAACTTGATCATTTCGAAGCTTTGGTGATGGTTCATTGGGTCATATTTAATATCCCGGACGAATATCATGCGACCGGTACTGGCTCTGTACCTAGCCGTTCGGCCTGGACCATGGCAGGCGATAATAGAGGCACGACTGGCATAATTCCAGTTTAATTGCCATAAAATGCCAAAAAATATAACTTGATCATTTCGAAGCGTTGGTTATGGTTCCTTGGGTCATATGTGATATCCCAGACAAATATCATGTGATCCGGTACTTGCTCCGTACAAAAGCGTTTGGCCTGGACCATGGCAGGCGATAATACATGCACGACTGATGGAATTCCAATTTAATTGCCATAAAATGCAAAAAATGTAACTTGATCATTTCGAAGCATTGGTTATGGTTCCTTGGATCGTATTTGATGTCCCGGAAAAAAATCATGAGATCCGGTACCGGCTCCGTACCAAGGCGTCCGGCCTGGGCCATGGCAGGCAATAATAAAGGTACAACTAGCGAAATTCAAGTTTAATTGCCAAAAAATTCAACTTGATCATTTCGAAGCATTGGTTATGGTTCCTTGGATCGTATTTGATGTCCCGGAAAAATATCATGATATCCGGTACCGGCTCCGTACCAAGGCGTCCAGCCTGGACCATGGCAGGCGAAAATACAGGCACGACTGGCGGAATTCTAGTTTAATTGCCATAAAATACCAAAAAATGTAACTTGATCATTTCGAAGCGTTGGTTATGTTCCTTGGGACGTATTTAATGTCTAGGACAAATATCATGTGACCCGGTACCAGCTCCATACCAAGGATTCCGGCCTGGACCATGGCAGGCGATAATACAGGCACCACTGGCGGCATTCAAATTTAATTGCAATAAAATGCCAAAAAATGTAACTTGATCATTTCGAAGCATTGGTTATGGTACCTTGGGTCGTATTTAATGTCCCAGGAAAATATCATGCGATCCGGTACCGGCTCCGTACCAAGGCGTCCGGCCTGGACCATGGCAGGCGATAATACAGGCACAACAGGCGCAATTCCAGTTTAATTGCCATAAAATGCCAAAAAATGTAACCTGATCATTTCGAAGCGTTGCTTATGGTTCATTGGGTTATATTTAATGCCCTGGACAAATATCATGCGAGCCGGTACCGGATCCATACCAAGGCGTCCGGCCTGGACCATGGCAGGCGATAATACAGGCACGACTGACGGAATTCCAATTTAATTTCCACAAAATTCCAAAAAATGTAACTTGATCATTTCGAAGCATTGGTTATGGTTCTGTGGGTCGTATTTGATGTCCTGGAGAAATATCATGCGATCCGGTACCAGATCTGTACCAAGGCGTCCGGCCTGGACCATGGCATGCGACAATACAGGCACGACTGACGGAATTCCAATTTAATTTCCACAAAATTCCAAAAAATGTAACTTGATCATTTCGAAGCGTTGGTTCTTGTTCCTTGGGTCGTATTTGATGTCCCGAATAAATATCATGAGATCCGGTACCGGCTCCGTACCAAGGCATCCAGCCTGGACCATGGCAGGCGATAATACAGGCACGTATGGCGGAATTCAAATTTAATTGCCATAAAATGCCAAAAAATATAACTTGATCATTTCGAAGCGTTGGTGATGGTTCATTGGGTCATATTTAATATCCCGAAAATATATCATGCGACTGATACTGGCTCCGTACCTAGTCGTTCGGGTTGGACCATGGCAGACAATAATACAGGCACGACTGTCGGAGTTCCAGTTTAATTGCCATAAAATGCCAAAAAAAGTAACTTGATAATTTCAAAGTGTTGGTTATGGTTCTGTGGGTCGTATTTTATGTGCCGAACAAATATCATGAGATTCGGTACCGGCTCCGTACCAAGGCATCCGTCCTGGACCATGGCAGGCGATAATACAGGCACGACTGGCGAAATTCCAGTTTAATTACCATAAAATGCCAAAACATGTAACTTGCTCATTTCGAAGTGGTCGATATGGTTCCTTGGGTCATATGTGATATCCTGGACAAAGATCATGTGATCCGGTATTGGCTCCGTACCAAAGCGTTCGGCGTGGACCATGGTAGGCGATAATACATGCACGAGTGACGAAATTCCAATTTAATTGCCATAAAATGCCAAAAATGTAACTTGATCATTTCGAAGCGTTGGTTATAGTTCCTTTGGTCGTATTTGATGTCCCGGAAAAAAATCATGAGATCCGGTATCGGTTCTGTACCAAGGCGTCCGGCCTGGGCCATGGCAGGCGATAATAAAGCAGGACTGGCGGAATTCCAGTTTAATTGCCATAAAATGCTAAAAAATGTAACTTTATCATTTCGAAGTGTTGGTTATGGTTCCTTGGATCATATTTGATGTCCCGGAAAAATATCATGATATCCGGTACCGGCTCCGTACCAAGGCGTCCGGCCTGGACCATGGCAGGCGATAATACAGGCACGACTGGCGGAATTCTAGTTTAATTGCCATAAAATTCCAAAAAATTTAACTTGATCATTTCGAAGCGTTGGTTTTGAATCCTTGGGTTGTATTTGATGTCCCGAAAATATATCATGTGATTCGGTACCGGCTACGTACCAAGGCGTTCGGCCTGGACCATGGAAGGCGATAATGTAGGCACGACTTGGCAGAATTCTAGTTTAATTGCCATAAAATTCCCAAAAATGTAACTTGATCATTTCGAAACGTTGCTTATGGTTCCTTGGGTCGTATTTGAGGTCCCGTATAAATATCATGTGATCCGGTACCGGCTCCGTACCAAGGTGTCCGGCCTGGACTATTGCAGGCAATAATACAGGCACGACTGGCAGAATTCCAGTTAAATTGCCATAAAATTCCAAAAAATGTAACTTGATAGTTTCGAAGCGTTGGTTATGAATCCTTGGGTTGTATTTGATGTTCCGGATAAATATCATGCGATTCGGTACCGGCTACGAACCAAGGCGTCCGGCCTGGACTATGGAAGGCAGTAATGCAGGCACGACTTGGCAGAATTCTAGTTTAATTGCCATAAAATGCCAAAAAATGTAACTTGATCCTTTCGAAGTGTTGGTTATGGTTTCTTGGGTATTTGATATCCCGGAAAAATATCATGCGATCCTGTACCGACTCCCTATCAAGGCGTCCGGCCTGGACCATGGCAAGCGATAATACATCCACGACTGACGGAATTCCAGTTTAATTGCCATAAAATGCCAAAAAATGTAACTTGATAATTTCGAAGCGTTGGTTATGGTTCCTTGGGTCCTATTTGATATCCCGGACAAATATCATGCGATCCGGTACCTGCTCCATACCAAGGCGTCCGGCCTGGACCATTGGAGGCGATAATACATGTAGGATTGACGTAATTCCAGTTTAATTGTCATAAAATGCCAAAAAATGTAACTTGATAATTTCGAAGCGTTGGTTATGGTTCCTTGGGTCATATTTGATATCCCAGAAAATATCATATTATCCGGTACCGGCTCCATACCAAGGCGTCCGTCCTGGACCATAGCAGGCAATAATACAGGCACGGCTGGCGGAATTCCAGTCTAATTGCCATAGAATGCCAAAACATGTAACTTGATCATTTCGAAGTGTTGGTTATGGTTCCGTGGGTCGTATTTTATGTCCCAGAGAAATATCATGCGATCACGTACCGGCTCCGTACCAAGGCGTCCGGCCTGGACCATGGCAGCCGATTATACACGCACGACTGGCGGATTTCCAGTTTAATTGCCATAAAATGCCAAAAAATGTAACTTGACCATTTTGAAGCGTTGGTTATGGTTCCTATGGTCGTATTTGATATCCCGAAATAATATCATGATATCCGGTATCGGCTCCGTACCAAGGCCTCCGGCCTGGACCATGGCAGGCAATAATACGGGCACAACTGGCAGAATTCCAATTTAATTGCCATAAAATGCCAAAAAATGTAATTTAATCATTTTGAAGCATTGGTTATGGTTCTGTGGGTTGTATTTGATGTCCAGGAGAAATATCATGCAATCCGATACCGGCTCTGTACCAAGGCGTCCGTCCTGGACCATGGCAGGCGATAATACAGGAACGACTGGCGGAATTCAAATTTAATTGCCATAAAATGCCAAAAAATATAACTTGATCATTTCGAAGCGTTAGTGATGGTTCATTGGGTCCTATTTAATATCTCGGACAAATATCATGCGACCGGTACTGGCTCCGTACCTAGCCGTTCGGCTTGGACCATGGCAGACAATAATACAGGCATGACTGTCGGAGTTCCAGTTTAATTGCCATAAAATGCCATAAAGTGTAACTTGATCATTTCAAAGTGTTGGTTATGGTTCTGTGGGTCGTATTTGATGTGACGGACAAATATAATGAGATCCGGTACCGGCTGCGTACCAAGGCGTCCGTCCTGGACCATGGCAGGCGATAATACAGGAACGACAGGCGAAATTCCAGTTTAATTACCATAAAATGCCAAAACATGTAACTTGCTCATTTCGAAGCGTTGGTTATGGTTACTTGGGTCATATGTGATATCCTAGACAATTATTATGTGATCCGGTACTGGCTCCGTACCAAAGCGTCCGGCCTGGACCATGGCAGGCGATAATACATGCACGACTGACGAAATTCCAATTTAATTGCCATAAAATGCCAAAAATGTAACTTGATCATTTCGAAGCGTTGGTTATAGTTCCTTTGATCGTATTTGATGTCCCGGAAAAAAATCATGAGATCCGGTACCGGCTCCGTACCAAGGCGTCCGGCCTGGGCCATGGCAGGAGATAATAAAGGCACGACTGGCAGAATTCCAGTTTAATTGCCATAAAATGCCAAAAAATGTAACTTGATCATTTCGAAGCGTTGGTTATGGTTCCTTGGATCGTATTTGATGTCCCGGAAAAATATCATGATATCCGGTACCAGCTCCGTACCAAGGCGTCCGGCCTGGACCATGGCAGGCGATAATACAGGCACGACTGGCGGAATTCTAGTTTAATTGCCATAAAATTCCAAAAAATGTAACTTGATCATTTCGAAGTGTTGGTTATGAATCCTTGGGTTGTATTTGATGTCCCGGAAATATATCATGCGATTTGGTACCGGCTACGTACCAAGGTGTTCGGCCTGGACCATGGAAGGCGATAATGTAGGCACGACTTGGCGGAATTCTAGTTTAATTGCCATAAAATGCCAAAAAAAGTAACTTGATAATTTCAAAGTGTTGGTTATGATTCTGTGGGTCGTATTTTATGTGACGGACAAATATCATGAGATTCGGTACTGGCTCCGTACCAAGGCATCCGTCCTGGACCATGGCAGGCGATAATACAGGCACGACTGGCGAAATTCCAGTTTAATTACCATAAAATGCCAAAACATGTAACTTGCTCATTTCGAAGCGTTGGTTATCGTTCCTTGGGTCATATGTGATATCCCAAACAAATATCAAGTGATCCGGTACTGGCTCCGTACCACAGCGTCCGGCCTGGACCATGGCAGGCGATGTTACATGCACAACTGATGGAATTCCAATTTAATTGCCATAAAATGCCAAAACTATAACTTGATCATTTCGAAGCGTTGGTTATAGTTCCTTGGGTCATATTTGATGTCCCGAAAAAAAATCATGAGATCCTGTACCGGCTCCGTACCAAGGCGTCCGTCCTGGGCCGTGGCAGGCAATAATAAAAGCACGACTAGCGGAGTTCCAGTTTAATTGCCATAAAATGCCAAAAATGTAACTTGATCATTTCGAAGCATTGGTTATGGTTCCTTGGATCGTACTTGATGTCCCGGAAAAATATCATAATATCCGGTACCGGCTCCGTACCAAGGCGTCCGGCCTGGACCATGGCATGCGATAATACAGGCACGACTGGCAGAATTCTAGTTTAATTGCCATAAAATTCAAAAAAATGTAACTTGATCATTTCGAAGCGTTGGTTCTGGTTCCTTGGGTCGTATTTGATGTCCTGAAAAAATATCATGCGATCCGGTACCGGCTCCGTACCAAGGCCTCTTGCCTGGACCATGGCAGGCGATAATGCATGCATGACTGGCGGAATTCCAATTTAATTGCCATAAAATTCCAACAAATGTAACTTGATCATTTCGAAGTGTTGGTTATGGTTCCTTCCGTTGTATTTAATCTCCCAGAGAAATATCATGTGATCCGGTACCGGCTCCGTACCAAGGCTTCCGGCCTGGACCATGGTAGGCGCTAATACAGGCACGACTAGCACAATTCAAGTTTAATTGCCATAAAGTGCCAAAAAATGTAACTTCATCATTTCGAAGCGTTTGTTATGGTTCCTTGGGTCTTATTTGATGTCCCGGACAAATATCATGTGATCTAGTACCGGCTCCGTAGCAAGGCGTCCGACCTGGACCATGGCAGACGATAATACAGGCACGACTTGCAGAATTCCAGTTTAATTGCCATAAAATGCCAAAAAGTGTAACTTGATAATTTCGAAGAGTTGGTTATGTTTCCTTGGGTTGTATTTGATGTCCTGGAAAAATATCATGCGATTAGGTACCTGCTCCACACCAAGGCGTCTGGCCTAGACCATGGATGGCGATAATGCAGGCATGACTTGCGGAATTCTAGTTTAAGTGCCATAAAAGGCCAAAAAGTGTAACTTGATCATTTTGAATCATTGGTTATGGTTCCTTGGGACGTATTTTATGTCCCGGACAAATATAATGTTATCCTATACCGGCTCCATTCCAAGGCGTCCGACCTGGACCATGGCAGGCAATAATACAGGAACGACTTGCGGAATTCCAGTTTAATTGCCATAAAATGCCAAGACATGTAACTTGATCATTTCGAAGCGTTTGTTATGGTTCCTTGGAAAAATATCACGTGATCCGGTACCGGCTCCGTACCGAGGCCTCCTGCCTGGACCATTGCAGGCGATAATACGGGCACGACTGGCGGAATTCCAGTTTAATTGCCATAAAATGCCAAAAAATGTAACTTGATCATTTCGAAGCATTGGTTATGGTTCCTTGGGACGTATTTAATGTCCAGGAAAAATATCATGTGACCCGGTACCAGCTCCATAGCAAGGAGTCCGGCCTGGACCATGGCAGGCGATAATACAGGCACCACTGGCGGAATTCAAATTTAATTGCCATAAAATGCCAAAAAATGTAACTTGATGATTTCGAAGAATTGGTTATGGTACCTTGGGTCGTATTTAATGTCCCAGACAAATATCATGTGATCCGGTACCGGCTCCGTACCAAGGCGTCCGGCCTGGACCATGGCAGGCGATAATACAGGCACAACTGGTGCAATTCCAGTTTAATTGCCATAAAATGCCAAAAAATGTAACTTGATCATTTCGAAGCGTTGCTTATGGTTCCTTGGGTTATATTTAATGTCCCGGACAAATATCATGCGACCCGGTACCGGCTCCATACCAAGGCGTCCGGCCTGGACGATGGCAGGCGATAATACAGGCACGGCTGGTGGAATTCCAGTTTAATTGCGATAAAAGGCCAAAAATGTAACTTGATCATTTCGAAGCATTGGTTATGGTTCCTTGGGTCATATTTGATATCCCAGACAAATATCATGTGATCCGGTACCGGCTCCATACCAAGGCGTTCGGCCTGGACCATAGCAGGCGATAATACATGGACGACTAACGGAATTCCAATTTAATTACCATAAAATACCAAAAAATGTAACTTGATCATTTCGAAGTGGTTGTTATGGTTCCTTGGGTCGTATTTGATGTCCTAGACAAATATAATGAGATCCGGTACCGGCTCCATACCAAGGCGTCCGGTCTGGACCATGGCAGCCGATAATACATGCAAGACTAACGGAATTCCAGTTTAATTGCCAAAAATTGCCAAAAAATGTAATTTAATCATTTCGAAGCATTGGTTATGGTTCTCTGCATCGTATTTGATGTCCTGGAGAAATATCATACGATCCGGCATCGGCTCTGTACCAAGGCGTCCGGCCTGGACCATGGCAGGCAATAATAGAGGCACGACTGGCGTAATTCCAGTTTAATTGCCATAAAATGCCAAAAAATATAACTTGATCATTTCGAAGGTTGGTGATGGTTCATTGGGTCATATTTGATATCCCGGACAAATATCATGCGACCGGTACTGGCTCCGTACCTATCCGTTCGGCTTGGACCATGGCAGACGATAATACAGGCACGACTGTCGGAGTTCCAGTTTAATTGCCATAAAATGCCAAAAAATCTAACTTGATCATTTCAAAGTGTTGGTTATGGTTATGTGGGTCGTATTTGATATGCCGGACAAATATTATGAGATCCGGTACCGGCTCCGTACCAAGGCATCCGCCCTGGACCATGGCAGGCGATAATACAGGCACGACTAGCGAAGTTCCAGGTTAATTACCATAAAATGCCAAAACATGTAACTTGCTCATTTCGAAGCGTTGGTTATGGTTCCTTGGATCATATGTGATATCCCAGACAAATATCATGTGATCCGGTACTTGCTCCGTACAAAAGCGTTCGGCCTGGACCATAGAAGGCGATAATACATGCACGACTGATGGAATTCCAATTTAATTGCCATAAAATGCAAAAAATGTAACTTGATCATTTCGAAGCGTTGGTTATAGTTCCTTGGGTCGTATTTGATGTCCCAGAAAAAAATCATCAGATCCGGTACCGGCTCCGTACCAAGGCGTCCGGCCTGGGCCATGGCAGGCAATAATAAAGGTACAACTGGCGGAATTCCAGTTTAATTGCCATAAAATGCCAAAAAATGTAACTTGATCATTTCGAAGCGTTGGTTATAGTTCCTTGGGTCGTATTTGATGTCCCGGAAAAATATCATGATATCCGGTACCGGCTCCGTACCAAGGCGTCCGGCCTGGATCATGGCAGGCGAAAATACAGGCACGACTGGCGGAATTCTAGTTTAATTTCCATAAAATTCCAAAAAATGTAACTTGATCATTTCGAAGCGTTGGTTATGGTTCCTTGGGACGTATTTAATATCCAGGACAAATATCATGTGACCCGGTACCAGCTCCGTACCAAGGAGTCCGGCCTCGACCATGGCAGGCGATAATACAGGCACCACTGGCGGAATTCAAATTTAATTGCCATAAAATGCCAAAAAATGTAACTTGATCATTTCGAAGCATTGGCTATGGTACCTTGGGTCGTATTTAATTTCCCAGGTAAATATCATGCGATTCGGTACCGGCTCCGTACCAAGGCGTCCGGCCTGGACCATGGCAGGCGATAATACAGGCACAACTGGCGCAATTCCAGTTTAATTGCCATAAAATGCCAAAAAATGTAACCTGATCATTTCAAAGCGTTGCTTATGGTTCATTGGGTTATATTTAATGCCCCGGACAAATATCATGCGACCCGGTACCGGCTCCATACCAAGGCGTCCGGCCTGGACCATGGCAGGCGATAATACATGCACGATTAACGGAATTCCAGTTTAATTGCCATAAAATGCCAAAAAATGTAACTTGATCATTTCGAAGTGGTTGTTATGGTTCCTTGGGTCGTATTTGATGTCCTAGACAAATATAATGAGATCCGATACCGGCTCCGATCCAAGGCGTCCGGTCTGGACCATGGCAGGCGATAATACATGCACGATTAACGGAATTCCAGTTTAATTGCCATAAAATGCCAAAAAATGTAATTTAATCATTTTGAAGCATTGGTTATGGTTCCGTGGGTCGAATTTGATGTCCTGGTGAAATATCATGCGATCCGGTACCAGATCTATACCAAGGCGTCCGGCCTGGACCATGGCATGCGACAATACAGGCACGACTGACGGAATTCCAATTTAATTGCCACAAATTCCAAAAAATGTAACTTGATCATTTCGAAGCGTTGGTTATTGTTGCTTGGGTCGTATTTGATGTTCCGAATAAATATCATAAGATCCGGTACCGGGTCCGTACCAAGGCGTCCGGTCTGGACCATGGCAGGCGATAATACAGGCACGACTGGCGGAATTCCAATTTAATTGCCATAAAATGCCAAAAAATATAACTTGATCATTTCGAAGCGTTGGTGATGGTTCATTGGGTCATATTTAATATCCCGAAAACATATCATGCGACCGGTACTGGCTCCGTACCTAGCCGTTCGGGTTGGACCATGGCAGACAATAATACAGGCACGACTGTCGGAGTTCCAGTTTAATTGGCATAAAATGCCAAAAAAAGTAACTTGATAATTTCAAAATGTTGGTTATGGTTCTGTGGGTCGTATTTGATGTGACGGACAAATATCATGAGATTCGGTACCGGCTCCGTACCAAGGCATCCGTCCTGGACCATGGCAGGCGATAATACAGGCACGACTGGCGAAATTCCAGTTTAATTACCATAAAATGCCAAAACATATAACTTGCTCATTTCGAAGCGTTGGTTATGGTTCCTTGGGTCATATGTGATATCCTGGACAAATATCATGTGATCCGGTATTGGCTCCGTACCAAAGCGTCCGGCGTGGACCATGGCAGGCGATAATACATGCACGACTGACGAAATTCCAATTTAATTGCCATAAAAAGCCAAAAATGTAACTTGATCATTTCGAAGCGTTGGTTATAGTTCCTTTGGTCGTATTTGATGTCCCGAAAAAAAATCATGAGATCCGGTATCGGTTCCGTACCAAGGCGTCCGGCCTGGGCCATGGCAGGCGATAATAAAGGACGACTGGCGGAATTCCAGTTTAATTGCCATAAAATCCTAAAAAATGTAACTTTATCATTTCGAAGTGTTGGTTATGGTTCCTTGGATCGTATTTGATGTCTCGGAAAAATATCATGATATCCGGTACCGGCTCCGTACCAAGGCGTCCGGCCTGGACCATGGCAGGCGATAATACAGGCACGACTTGCGAAATTCTAGTTTAATTGCCATAATATTCCAAAAAATGTAACTTGATAATTTCGAAGCATTGGTTTTGAATCCTTGGGTTGTATTTGATGTCCCGAAAATATATCATGTGATTCGGTACCGGCTACGTACCAAGGCGTTCGGCCTGGACCATGGAAGGCGATAATGTAGGCACGACTTGGCAGAATTCTAGTTTAATTGCCATAAAATGCCCAAAAATGTAACTTGATCATTTCGAAACGTTGGTTATGGTTCCTTGGGTCGTATTTGAGGTCCCGGATAAATATCATGTGATCCGGTACCGGCTCCGTACCAAGGTGTCCGGCCTGGACTATTGTAGGCAATAATACAGGCACGACTGGCAGAATTATAGTTAAATTGCCATAAAATTCCAAAAAATGTAACTTGATAGTTTCGAAGCATTGGTTATGAATCCTTGGGATGTATTTGATGTTCCAAATAAATATCATGCGATTCGGTACCGGCTACGAACCAAGGCGTCCGGCCTGGACTATGGAAGGCAGTAATGCAGGTACGACTTGGCAGAATTCTAGTTAAATTGCCATAAAATGCCAAAAAATGTAACTTGATCCTTTCGAAGTGTTGGTTATGGTTTCTTGGGTATTTGATATCCCGGACAAATATCATGCGATCTTGTACCGACTCCGTATCAAGGCGTCCGGCCTGGACCATGGCAGGCGATAATACATCCACGACTGACAGAATTCCAGTTTAATTGCCATAATGTAAAAAAATATAACTTGATCAATTCGAAGCGTTGGTTATGGTTCCTTGGGTCATATTTAATGTCCCGGACAAATATCATGCGACCCGGTACCGGCTTCGTACCAAGGTGTCCGGCCTGGACCATGGCAAGAATAATACAGGCACGACTGGCGGAATTCCAGTTTAATTGCCATAAAATGCAAAAAAATGTATCTTGATCATTTCGAAGCTTTAGTTATGGTTACTTGTGTCCTATTTGATATCCCGGACAAATATCATGCGATCCGGTACCTGCTCCATACCAAGGCGTCCGACCTGGACCATGGGAGGCGATAATACATGTAGGACTGACAGAATTCCAGTTTAATTGTCATAAAATGCCAAAAAGCTTGATAATTTCGAAGCGTTGGTTATGTTTCCTTGGGTCATATTGGATATCCCAGAAAAATATCATGTTATCCGGTACCGGCTCCATACCAAGGCGTCCGACCTGGACCATAGCAGGCAATAATATAGGCACGGCTGGCGGAATTCAAGTCTAATTGCCATAGAATGCCAAAAAATGTAACTTTATCATTTCGAAGTGTTGGTTATGGTTCCTTGGGTCGTATTTTATGTCCCGGAGAAATATCATGCGATCGCGTACCGGCTCCGTACCAAGGCGTCTGGCCTGGACCTTGGTAGCCGATTATACACGCACGACTGGCGGAATTCCAATTTAATTGCCATAAAATGCCAAAAAATGTAACTTGATCATTTCGAAGCGTTGGTTATGGTTCCTATGGTCGTATTTGATGTCCCAAAAAAATATCATGCAATCCAGTACCGGCTCCGTACCAAGGCCTCCGGCCTGGACCATGGAAGGCGATAATACGAGCACAACTGGCAGAATTCCAATTTAATATCCATAAAATGCCAAAAATGTAACTTGATCATTTCGAAGCGTTGGTTATGGTTCCTTGGGTCGTATGTGATGTCCCAGAGAAATATCATGTGATCCGGTACCGGCTCAATACCAAGGTGTCCGGCCTGGACTATTGCAGGCAATAATACAGGCACGATTGGCAGAATTCCAGTTAAATTGCCATAAAATTCCAAAAAATGTAACTTGATAATTTCGAAGCGTTGGTTATGAATCCTTGGGTTGTATTTGATGTTCCGGATAAATATCATGCGATTCGGTACCGGCTACGTACCACGGTGTCCGGCCTGGACTATGGAAGACGGTAATGCAGGCACGACTTGGGAGAATTCTAGTTTAATTGCCATAAAATGCCAAAAAATGTAACTTGATCCTTTCGAAGTGTTGGTTATGGTTTCTTGGGTATTTGATATCCCGGACAAATATCATTCGATCCTGTACCGACTCCGTATCAAGGCGTCCGGTCTGGACCATGGCAGGCGATAATACATCCACGACTAACGGAATTCCAGTTTAATTGCCATAATGCAAAAAAATGTAACTTGATAATTTCAAAGCGTTGGTTATGGTTCCTTGGGTCATATTTAATATCCCGGACAAATATCATGTGACCCGGTACCGGCTTCGTACCAAGGTGTCCGGCCTGGACCATGGCAGGCAATAATACAGGCACGACTGGCGGAATTCCAGTTTAATTGCCATAAAATGCAAAAAAATGTAACTTGATCATTTTGAAGAGTTAGTTATGGTTCCTTGGGTCCTATTTGATATCCTGGACAAATATCATGTGATCCGGTACCTGCTCCATAGCAAGGCGTCCGGCCTGGACCATGGGAGGCGATAATACATGTAAGACTGACGTAATTCCAGTTTAATTGTCATAAAATGCCAAAAAATGTAACTTGATAATTTTGAAGCGTTGGTTATGGTTCCTTGTGTCATATTTGATATCCCAGAAAAATATCATGTTATCCGGTACCGGCTCCATACCAAGGCGTCCGGCCTGGACCATGGCAGCCGATTATACACGCACGACTGGCGAATTTCCAGTTTAATTGCCATAAAATGCCAAAACATGTAACTTGATCTATTCGAAGCGTTGGTTATGGTTCCTTGAGTAATATTTTATGTCCCGGACAAATATCATGGGATCCGATACTGGCTATGTACCAAGGCGTTTCGCCTGGACTATGGCAGACGATAATACATGCACGACTTGCGGAATTCCAGTTTAATTGACATAAAATGCCAAAAAATGTAACTGGACCATTTTGAAGCATTGGTTATGGGTCCTATGGTCGTATTTGATGTCCCGAAATAATATCATGATATCCGGTACCGGCTCCGTACTAAGGCCTCCGGCCTGGACCATGGCAGGCGATAATACGGGCACAACTGGCAGAATTCCAATTTAATTTCCATAAAATGCCAAAAAATGTAATTTAATCATTTTGAAGCATTGGTTATGGTTCTGTGGGTTGTATTTGATGTCCTGGAGAAATATCATGCGATCCGGTACCGGCTCTGTACCAAGGCGTCCGGCCTGGACCATGGCAGGCGATGATACATGAACGACTGGCGGAATTCCAATTTAATTGCCATAAAATGCCAAAAAATATAACTTGATCATTTCGAAGGGTTGGTGATGGTTCATTGTGTCCTATTTAATATCTCGGACAAATATCATGCGACCGGTACTAGCTCCGTACCTAGCCGTTCGGCNTTCAAAGTGTTGGTTATGGTTCTGTGGGTCGTATTTGATGTGACGGACAAATATCATGAGATCCGGTACCGGCTCCGTACCAAGGCGTCCGTCCTGGACCATGGCAGGCGATAATACAGGAACGACTGGCGAAATTCCAGTTTAATTACCATAAAATGCCAAAACATGTAACTTGCTCATTTTGAAGCGTTGGTTGTCGTTCCTTGGGTCATATGTGATATCCTGGACAATTATTATGTGATCCGGTACTGGCTCAGTACCAAGGGGTCCGGCCTGGACCATGGCAGGCGATAATACAGGCACGACTAGCGGAATTCTAGTTTAATTGC